>JARJEC010139542.1:0-12863 GCA_030264575.1 Tachinus sp. AB-2021 | reverse complement strand
CCCGCTTTCAATCCACTGGTGGTTCGGAAGTCACCTTATAAGCTGTTGGTCCCATCAAAACCCCGCTATGACAAGCCATCGGCTTAATTAGGGGCAATGATGTAAAACATAAACAAACGAATTGATCCTTTAAATTTTTCTTGATCTTTTCTGTCCTGTCCTCTCTTTTAGTACCTACTATTATTTTGTTGTTTTGATTGAATTAACATGACAACAAACTTCTGCTGATTCTAAAAATTGTAAAATATTACTACCTCTGATCTACGGGATGCGACTTCCATCTTATTTTGACATAAAGATTATCTAATTAACAGTTACTTAATATACGTCACTAAGCTAGCTCAATTGTTTTTATTATTTGTATATGCAATAATATGTTCATTTTGGACTATGCATCAAAATATGAAATATATGAAAAATACTCAACTTTCTGAACATGATAATTAAAACACAATAGCCCTGGAAATATTAATAATATTTTTGTTTGTTTGTCTTGCAGCGTCGACAACTAAGGTCATTGGCTGCTTTTACTTTAAATAATAATAATCCCAGGTCTAGCCTGGAGACGGACGTCTACAACGTTTTAAATCTTAATAAATAAATAACACAAACTAGTATCACAGATAACAGATAAATCTTACATGTAAACGTAAACGTCCTTTTGAAACAAATTTGTTTAAGAAATGCCATTTTAATGCCATAGTATCGTTTTATTGAATACTTCTTGAATTTTTCAATTTGTAGTAAGTTAGGGGTAATTTGTTGGCTAAAAAAAATGGAGTGTCAAGTACAAAAAAACGAACATCCCGACATATTCTTTTGTTTTACAGATTAAATGCTTCAATTCGTGATGATCCAAGAAGTCAATCATAAACAATGCAGGAGAATATATTATTGAATATTTGATGTCCGAATATGGTGGAATTCAACAATATTTATTCTGAACATTATAAAATTAAAACTCCGGAAATATAATAAGAATTGATAATGACACATAAATGTGTGTACAACGCGATCAATTTATGCATCGACCTAATATCACAGATGACACCGGAGTTCTAAATACTCTGGTGCCAGAACCTAATCACAGATGAAATAATATTTATTAGCTGATTAATAGTCGCATCTTGATTGACAGTCACATTAGTTGCATTGATTGTACGCATTAAGTTTTCTAATATATCATGCATTACAAATTGATTTAAAAAATTGCCTCGGCTCATTTTCATCATCAATCATATCAAAATATATTATTGGCATATTTTAATTTATCGTCTGGCAGATATATTTACTTGTTATATATTTTATTTTAAATTGTAGGAAACTTATAATAGTGAATGTTGCTGTGTCATAATTAATAAAAATAATTACACATAATTTGATTATATAACTGTTGTGAAATTGAGTTGAGTACATTTCTTAATTAAATCTTCTTTGGTTGTAAAATAATTTTTGTTTTACGCTACCTATGATAATTAATTATACCAAACAGATGTTAGCTGCTAGAAATAGTAGCAATACAACTTTAATTAACCAGAAATTAATTAAATGCGCCTTATATGTAAGTCTGTAACTAGAATCCTGGAGAACACATTGCTCACTAATCGTGGTGGAATTTAAGAAGTTTAAAAAATCATCATATTTAAGATAAACCATAAAAGTACCAATGTTGATTAGATATGATTTTATAGCTTTGCGCGCTAGTTAACTTTATCGGGCTCCCTAGTTGAACACTCGCTTATTAATAAAGCTGGAGTGACAGAAGGAAGGAGCGTGGGCTGGTTAAATCGAATAAAAAAAGAGCAAAAATATTAGCCACAAACAAAAATCAACTGTGTATAAGTGTGTAGGTCTAGTGGAATTTATTTATAGATCAGTGTGTTTGGGAGAGGCCGATCGCGCTAAAGTACATTTACTTTCTCTGTCTTTAACTTAGTTTTTTGTGTTAAAAAAATAGTTTAACGAATCCGGCTATGGTAAAAATGAAAAACTGAAAAACCACCCAATTGTTATTGAAAATGACTTAAGTGCGTCACGCGTGTCCGTTTTTAAGAGCGTTATAAATGGTGAGACACATAAAGAAAATGTGTTTAAGGTTAAAATTACTGTGTCTAGATTGTTCAGGTTAGTTGCGAATATATATGTGTATACCTATTTTAATATTTCCGGTTTATGCAACATCTGCTTAATACCTTGTAAACGATTTTGGATTTTAATCATTGAATCATATTTTTAAAACCTATTAAGTCCAAGCCAAATTAGGTTCAATTTATGTATATATTTTTACAAAAGTTATTTTTGTATATGCAAGCAAGCCCAACAACTGCATAACAATGGCAATTGATAGATTGTGCTCTTTGTACTGTAGAAAATTAATCGCATCCGTTTTATTCGTACCCATCGTTCACGATACGCGGCTGTCTGGACTTAATTATATTTAGAGATTTTGATTTATAACATGTCTATTATTAGACAAGCGCCGCTTTTTTATTAAGACTTAATTATATGCTTTTGACTTACTTGAATTTTTGGTGATATTTTAAATTGTACCATTCTTATATATTTTTATTTATTTCCTGTTTGTTTGTTTGTTTGTTTGTTTGTTGGTATGTTTGTTTGTTTGTAGTAGAAGTTTTTTTCTCTTAATTGATTTTATTAGTTATCAACATTATCTTTATTATTGTTATTCTTTTTTCGTGCTTTGAAATTGGATCTTGTTTATAAGTATATCTGACTAATATGTGTTATCACCTATCAATATTGAAATATTTAACAAAAAAAAATAATTTGATACTTTGATAGAAAATGTTTTAATGTTTTAATATTTTTGTGATACGATACATAAAAAGTTGTTTTATTTATTAAAATGCAATACCGCATAGTAAAGGGATACCATTCAATTTTTAGAATATGTATTCTTGGGTACAGGTAAAAATGACTTCAATAATTTGCCGTTTAATTTTCACTTTATCAATTCTTATTTTTTATAATCAGTTATTCATTCAAAATAATTCCACCTTTAATTTCGGGAAAGCTGTAGTAGACTAACCTTTGAGAAACCTCAATTTACTTGTGAGTACTGATAGTTATTGCACAATTAATTCCGTAAAAGCGTTGAAATTAAACGTTAATCAATATATAGTAGCAGATGTTTTTGTTATGTTTTGTCCAACTGGCCATTAACCTCGGGGTCCTTCAGCCTTATTCATGTAGGTTATGTGTGTGTTGAGTTAAGGCTTGTTACTATGCGGTCACTCATCCACGTGCTCACTGTAAGTAACATTACTTAACATTTAGAAACATTTGCAATTGACCGTATTAAATAGGTTTGTGTCACACTACATCTAATTGCTTCAATTCAAAATAGTAGCCCATAGAAAACACATAGTAAAAAATTACAAATTTGATATAAAAAATGCACAGTGCCTAACACAATTTTTAAATCAATGATATGAGTTTACAGGAGAGTGTAACCACAACGATAAACCTTGTTCCACTATTTTACAATTTCATAAAAATTTGATAAACATGAAATCTTTGCTGTCCCGAATATTTCTTGAGTTCACGCTGCTTATACTTTTTATTTAATTTTGTTATACTTGGCGTTGTGATATTGGTTGCCTGCACGTTTTTGTTTTTTAGATAATCTTGTTCCTTTTATCGTTTACAAGAAAAGCGCTTTACAATTATATTATTAGCTAAATTTTAAGATTGTTTTAAGTTTTGTATTTTTTATGTAGGATAATAGTTTACGCTTTACATGAATGTTATCAGTTTCTGTTAGTGATGAAATACTTTCTTTACTGGTAACTTTTTATTAAAATTGTTTTGACTTCCCAGTTGTCTACGAATGATACTGATACAAATATGCTTCCCGTCGGAAGCGATTCTTACATTTATTTGTACTTACAAAAATAGAAACGAAACGCAGTTTTTGGGTGTTGTGGGATGACTATAATTATATTGTATTTTGTTAGCAAATGAACTTCGAGATATACTTTCATTTAAGTTTTAATTAAAAATATTGAAAACTGATGTTTTAAAATTAGTCATAATTAGTATTTATTTATATATTTAATTTGTACGAATTTAACTAATTGAAATCACACACGTTTAGTTTTATGTTTATCTAAACCAGTGTTTCTCAAACTTTTTGTAACCCGACTCCCCTTTTCACTTAAAAATGTTAAAGAACCCCTTTCCTCTTAAAAAATGTGCATGTGTTGAAAATTATGTCGAAAGGGGAAATTTAAATTTAGAATTTCTTTTGTTCAATTGCATTGAAACACTCATTATTTTGATAAATAGCAGATTTATTTTTAGTATTAATAAAAATAATATATTATCTTTGGTAAATGCTTGAACTATACAAAATTATGCTTAGACTTAAATTTAATGTGATGTAGGAGCCTATGAGCTTACTGTAATAAATAATACCTACGTTTAATATCGATTAGTACATGTCTCTATGTTGCTAATACGAGAGCATTCTATTGTTTTGAAGTTAGTCATAAGTAAAAATGCCTTTTTGCATAAATAAGTTATTGCAAATAGTAAAAGAACAGCTATTGCAAATTGAGCTAGTAGTGAAAATTCTGTTTTTACACTCGACCAAAAAGAATCCAACTTACTTTACTTGCTAAACTTAGTTTAAAGTTTTGAATCAGAACTAAATTCGGAAAATTCAAATAATGCAAATAATAATTATTTACAATTTAAATTTTTAATTGGAGCCTAAGTTGATATTATTATATTCTAATTAGTAAATAATTACTACGTCATTACACTATTAAAATAAAAAAAAAATTTGGCAAAGCATTGGACATGTAATCTAAAGGTTGTGAGTCGATCCACACCCGAAGTGAATTTTTGAAATATTTATTTAAAAATGGAGCAATGGCGTAGTAATTATTTGATAATGTCCTAATTTCAACTTAATGGGACATGTTTTACTTCATTCATTTCTACTTGTGTGTTTTTACACCCACATAAACTGCTCAGTATATAGGTATTATAAAAATATAATCCAAATTATTTTCTGTTGTAAAAGCACATATGCTTGAAAACACTTGATTTTTATAAATTAACCATTTTATAAATGAATTAATTTTGTCGTAATAACATTGATATGTTGGTGTTCTCACTTTGCAGGGACATATTCAGTTCATCTAATTTCTCGAATATATCTGGGAAATAACACCATTTTTAAATAAAAGTTTCATCGTAGAAGAGATGAGACTGTTTCCATTCTATTATTAATATCAGAAAGAAAAAAATTAATTAAAAATTTGGAATTCTGGCAAATATTTACATATTTATCAACACTGTTGTATACACTTAGTATTAATTAATTTGTCAAATTTGATTTTTTTACATTTCTAGGCGCACTTGAACCTTTTTGAATCCCACTATAGAATTCCAATCTTCTCTTCTTTCTCTTTTGGGCAAAGAAACGTTGCATTTGCGTGACGCTAAAAAATACCGCGCCTAAAGTATTTTTACTTTAATAATAAGGATTAATGTCTACTTGATTTTCCATTTTGAAATATTAATTTAATTCTTTAAAATAAAATAATTCTGTGTGTGACAGCTGCAATGATTTGCTTGTTTTAAAAGGCAAATTTACTGACTTTTTCTAAAAAACTTATAGTTGTTTTTTATAATAATATACATAAATATTGGATGATGCTATAACTGAAAAAATAACTATGAAATAGTTAATAGTGACATTTTATTGAAATCAATCGACGTATACGAGCGATTAAAAAAATGATTAGTTTTGCCGAATTTATACAATACTTTATATGTAGTAAGTTATTCTGAAAATAAACAATAAATACGTTGTCGGCACAACATCATAATACGCACGAATGCATAGAAAACTAAATTAGAGGACGCAATGCGTACTCAAACTTTTTTACAAACAATATTTCCGCCATCAGTGTTTTACGTTGAAAAGAATCATTATAGATTCAATAGGATAAGCCGATTGAAAAGTTGGCACAGGTTGGTGGAACAGAGTATAATATTTTGGGGCCGTCTGAACGCGGCGGCGTTAGTGCAGATGAATCCGGTCGGTCTGTTTCGCACACTACACTTGGTACGACTTCATATAGGAGAAAATCAGCGAAGTGGTTGATCTCTCTGTAAAATTTGAACTACTTCAATGGGGAAAACTATGCGAACTGTCATTTTGGTTTAAAATAATCTTATTTTTCCTGTTTCAATAAAACAGTAGCCTACCAAATCTAAATTTTTGTTTAAAATTTTGTATTTTGTGGGTTTTCATATTAACCACTAATCAGTAGTGTGATTTGTTTGGTCCCTATTCGACCATCTCAAAAACGCCATCTATTGGTTTTTGATTTTTTCCTATATAGATAAAATAATCCATTAAAATAAATTTAATGAAACAAAACTAAAATATGCAAATTAGAGAGATTATAGAGCTACAAATTAGTTAATATGAAATTATGTAAAAGCATTTAACAGTTTTCTTTTCCACCTCATGCTATATCCTGAACTCTGAGATCTCCATATTGCGATTAATTAGGTGGGAGAAAATACGTCAATTGTGAAGCTTGTGAGAAAAATATACATTCACGCACACAGTTTGCTTAGGAAAGTGTCCCACTCCCGATAAGCGGTTGGTCAGCGTTTTCACGTTTTTGAGTTAAATATTTGAAAACACAATATTACTAATACATTCCCACCAGAGTCTAGCTTAAAATGCACGAGCTGTAAACTGGCAAAAATCTTTGTTGATCTCATTTGTAGTGCGAATTTATAGCTTAATTAAATGTGCATATTAGAGGGATTGGAGATCTACAAATTAGTTTATATGAAATTTTGTAATAAATTTTATAGTTTTCTTGTAAATTGGCAAACATTTTCTTTTTGTCATTTCTAATGCGAATTTGTCGATTAATTATTAAAATATCGATGTAAAACTAATTTTATTCAATTTCAAGTTTTAAATTACTATAATATTGAGCTATCATTCTTCATTTGTTATTTTGTTAAAATCGAGGCGTTTATGGCGAGTTTTGAAGGAAAATGACCAGCACGTGTTTCGAACTTCTGATATATTTTCCAAATTTCATTGCAAAATCTTTAAAACGAGTTATGCGTGATATACACATACAAACATATATCATGCAGACAGACAGGCATTTTTTTAAAAACCACATGAACCTCCTAAATGAAATATTTTGTTTAAAATCAATTTCGAATTGTTGGTATAAAACCAATTTTTTTTTCTCTTACTGTATTCTGTCTACATGTATTGTGGTGAGAAAAGTAAAAATCTAAGAGCAGCTTGTGTAGTTAATGAAAAATACATTTTGTTTTATGTAGGAAGGAGCTCGGGGAAGGAGCATTTTTTCAAAAACTATTGATGGAAAAGTCAAAAAATCTAAAAATGTAATACAAAATGGGTGACTTTTACCAATTGCTTACCGACTATTTTATAATTGATATAATTTATTTGAATGTGTGGATTATTCTAAGATTTATCTATAAATAATATCAAATGTTCAAATATTTATAAAAATCAAAGAATATTTATTCGAAATTGTCCTTGGATATTAAACGATGCTGACAATATTAAGGTTGTTTGAAACCAAAATAGTTTTCTCGACAAGGCTGTTTTTGAGTGCAAAAATTAATATATGTCTAATATTCTTGTTTTCCGCATTCAAAGGTTAAACATTCAATCACTATATAGATCGAGTTTGTTTTGCCAGAATTTATAGCATGTATAAATATTTTAAATGATTTAAATACGAAAAAAGAAAATTAGAGAAAAAGCATTCGTTTTTTTTTAATTCAAATATTAATCGGTGCTTTCTATTTTACTTCTTTTAAAGATTGTAAAATGATTTTTATAATGATTTCTTTAATGTTACTTTGAACGAATTCTAATTACTTAAATACTTCTTATGGCATGCTATTGAGCAATTAGTTACAATTGTACAATACACCTACATGCAAGATTTTTTTATGTAATTTTGTTAGATATTTGAAAATTTTGATTTGAATTTTTGCACTATTTTTTATATTTATTAATATTTACTCAAGTACATAATAAAACTTTGATTTAATAATTAGAAAAATAATTTATAAACACTGCTTGTTTTGAACGTATAATGGTATATAATATATATTTTTTTCATAAAATTTATTCTTCTTGTAGCCGCCGGGGCTGCATACTGAGTACGGCCGATGTCGAATGTTTGCAAAAGTTAAGCAACGTTAGGCATGGTGAGCACTTGGATGGGTATAGCATCATTATCATTTTTTTAAGTACTACTACTATTCTTCTTGTAGCAGATATTAAGAGATCGGTACAATTGCCCAACGCACAGCTATCGTTGACAAAGATTAATCTTTTATGTAATTATTAAGTTATTAACATAAATGTCTGGAGAATGACACCTTACTGGTTAGGAACTATGAGGAAATATGACTTCATAGTTATAAATAGTGGCCGACTGAAAGTTTCGGTTACGGTTTCGGCATTTTTGCTGGTTTTGGCAACAGTATTGGTTTCAGCCAAAAGTGGGCTTGGCCGAAACTATTGTTTACTTAAAAAATACTTCTTGAAAAGATAATTTGAGGCCAATACTTTACAAATGATCAAAAATATGGTTTTTATTGTTTTAAAAAATATTATTTTAAAAGTATTATCTGATCTAGTTTTTGGCGCCATTTTTTTGCTTTTAAAATTCATTTAAAACGTGTTTTTTTTGTTTCCAAATTATATTTTTTGTAGTAAAAGACGAGTTTTGCAAAGTTTGTGTTATTTGTTCGTGATCGTGTTTTAATAGACAACTAAAGACTTAAATGTTAATAGCAGTATTAGTTTTACCGGTTATTTTCCACATAATTTTGTACCTATCTACATTATATTCTAAAAATGAAGTGATTTCTAATAAATCTTTAATAATTATTTAATCTAGTCGAATAGTTGTTATAAAACTAGGAAAAATACTAAATACCGTCTAGTATCTATTTAATTAAATATTAACTTAACTACAAAAGTTTCGATTTCGGTTACGGATTCGGCCGAAACTAGAAGAGGAGGAGAAGAATATTCGGTTACGGTTTCAGTTTCAGCTGAAAATCGACTTTCGGTCGTACACTGGTTATAAACAAATAATTTAATAAATAAATCATAAAAGTGTCTTATAAATTAATCCCGGACAGCCATAAAAAACCATGTTTCCTGCGTGTAAATAAGCAGGAAAATGCCATAGGAAAGACAATTTCCGAAAAATATTTAATTTGCAAATGCGCTTTAAACGTTGGGTGTCTATATAGTATTTGTTTTGTTTAGCGTCTCGCCGACAGATTTTTGTTTATCTCTGGTATTGGTTATCCTGTTCAATTTTCTCTTCTTCTTTCTACCGTTTCTGCCATTTTTCTAATATCATTTCTCTTGCCCATCTTTTTGCAACTTCTAGTAAACACGTTTCTCTATTTCCTTTCTATTCTTTTTTATTTTCAGCGTATCTCTGCAAATTTTTGCATCCTTAGAAATAAAAAACATTGTAAACTCAATACTTAATTTGTAGGTAAGCTGTTTACGCAGTGGATCAGCATGTTAACTGATTGACTACAAATTCGGTTCGAATTCGGATAGATTACTTTTTGTTACTTTTGGTTAAACAAGTTTAAACGATCACAGCTACTCAATTGTTAATCAATTTAGGATGATTTATATAAAATTATAAATGAAATATCCCATATTTTATTTTTTATGTATCATCTAATGGCGAGTTAGAATACCAGTAACTAAATTCACCTGTGATATGAAGTGTTTTCTGCGTTGGCAATATTAGTGATAATGAAAAATAACATAAAACTGGATACTTTTTAGTATAAGCATAGGTAGGAAGGAATATCGCCACCGCCATCTAATAGATAATATTTTTTCCTACCTATGCTTATACTGAAAAGTATAAAATGTTAGTGTGGAATTGCAATCTCCTTCTTCTTGGCTTGGTTTGTTGCAAGGTACACTGATGAGAGGTCGCATACCTCAAAACACGTGTCTGTATCACATGCCATTAAGACCTTGGAAGGTAATGATTGCAATTCTACATTACAAATTGATTTTGTAATTGTAAAATCTTACAAGTCTGTGAAAAGACATAAATCGTCTCACTTTCCTGATTTCAAATCTTGTAACCGCTAACTGCGGCAGATTTTAATTAAATATCAGTGAAACTGTCATATTAATAATATTAATATTTTCCATACGGAACATTCAATCTCTAAGATGTTTCAACTTTTTAATTTTTGTTATTGAACCCAAAAATTGTACATTTTATAACTTATTGCAGCTTTTAGATTATAAATAATATACGCAAAAGTTATAAATCACTATTAATTCAGAATGAAAAAAAATGGAGAAGATAAAAATAGAGATGAATGACTTCAAATTACGAAACTCTATGCTAGTAATTGAATTTAATTTACATATAGTTAATTATTTAATCAAACTAACAATATTAATAAACCGATTTCATTCATAAATAAATTATAGTTATAAAAGAGAAATTCCTTTGATTCATAATTATTTAATTATTTAAATCGCCGACTTCACAATTTTATTAAAGTGATTATCATTGTTTACACCTTTCATTTCTTCAAAAATTACATATCTTTTCTTATTGCCGTCTTTATCGTTTCCAAAAAATAATCACTTTACTTTATTTAAATAATTAATACTTTGTAGGATATTTTGCTGCTAAGTCAGTTATCTATTTTGGGACATCGTGCGACATTCTATATTTCAAAACTGATTTCAGTTTTATAAATATTTATAAGCTAGCAGTTTCGAGATGATTTATAGCTGGTGTTATTGATTTATGCAATCAATGGTTCTGTAAACCAATTAGAAACTTAAGAGGGCCCGAAAATTAACTCGATATTACCTCACCTTACTATATCTCAAATGTCAATAAATGTGATGAATTGTTATAATGCAAAATGCATTATATATATATATATATATATATATATATATATATATATATATATATATATTCAATTTTAATTACGTTTTAAATTTATTTACAGATCAGGCAGAAGTTAAAACAAATAAGACTGAAGAAGAAATTGTACCCGTACCAAGAAGAAGTAAAGTTTCCAGTATTTCATTAAACATTCCAGCAGCAGGTTTGGGTTCTAGACCACCTTCAATAATTAGTTCAACAGGTGACGAAGGTGGTTTTAATGAACCCTATCCTGAAATAAAGGCGCGGCTAAAACCACACGAAGAAGCTTTATATGATCTACCAATTAATGACGACGAAAAAGCCGAACTGTTTATTCAAGATGAAGGCGATTATGCAACAATTGATCCGAAAGAATCGCCCAGTTCAGAAAGTATCGAATCGCCATTATCACAACCCAGAATGGTGGATGCCATATACGCGGTTCCGAATAAACCCAGTTGTTTACTGCTACAGCAAAGATCGAATGCTTCTACAGATTCAGATTCACAGGCTACTGTTGTACAACAGAAAAGCATAGATTCGGATGTTATGTATAATACACCAAATGTAGTTACAAATTCTGTTCTGTCAGAATTGGAGAGTCGAGAAAGTTATGAAAGGTCTTCGCATGATTTTATACAGCACGAAAGGAGTATCGAAGCGAGCAATAGACCTGATGTAGTTCCTTGTTTTTCACCCAAAGATGTAAGTAGTTTCAGTTATGTCAAAATTATTTTATAAAATTTAAATAAAGGATTTGTTGCAGAGTCCTAGTAAATCTATAGGATCGCCAGATCTCGAAACACGTTCAGAAGCAAATATACTTGATCTCAATGATGTAGAATATGCCGATGCCAGTGATGATGATGATAATAATATTATAGTTAAAGATGTAGTACCTGAAGCTGATGCGATGACTCCGGCGGAAGCTGAGAATTTGTTAAGCTCCAAGTAAGTCCGATTTTATTTAATATGTATTCATTTAGAAATCTATTGATATTTTTTTGTTTCACTTTATCAGAATATTGGAAAAGAAAAGAATTAGGTAAGTTAAAAATATTCAATTCTCAATTAATGTGGTGGTGGTAGTGCGTAGGTGATAAGGCAGAAATATATTTACGAGTAAAGATATCTTTAATTATTTTTTTATATTTTTCTGATTTGACAATACAAGTTGCTATATATCTATATATTTGTTTGTTTTGTGCTGAATGTGACACAATGAGAGTAAAACGCAATAGCATCATAGGCTATCCGTGAAACTGGAATTTAAGAAATCATTTTGTTTGTGTTGCTTTGATGATTTTTATTGAGATGCCATTTCCTAAAAAACGACGTTATTATTTTGAAATTATAAGAAATGTAATTAGTTATTACTTGGATGTTATCAAAGAGTGACTCGATTCCTTGCTGAGCGACTTGGGCCGTAACTTATGGTTTTTACAGTTTTATTTGCGAGATAATTAAAATGTCATAATTTTTGTGACGTTAAAATAGTTAATAAGGATGGTTTCGACCTCTACTACGTGGTACTTCATTATAAAATAAAATAAAACAATTTACTAAGTTTTTACCACAAAAATATTTATTGAAAAATCAATATATTAATGACTTAAGTTTCGACTTGTGAAGGTCATTATCAAGTGTATCACTTGATAATGTAAGTTGAAGTGTATCACTTGATAATGACCTTCACAAGCCGAAACTTAAGTTATTAATATATTGATTTTTCAATAAATATCTTTGTGGTAAAAACTTAGTAAATTGTTTTATTTTATTTGTTAAAATAGTTGTTGGCGATGATCTCGGTATTCTTTATTATGTTGTTGTTGACATATAGAAATTCGAGGGTTTCTAGAA
>JARJEC010139537.1:0-18759 GCA_030264575.1 Tachinus sp. AB-2021 | reverse complement strand
AGAAGAAAATAAATTTCCGCGGACTACAATAGATTACTATAATAACAAAAAACAAGCGATAAATAAATTTGAAGTAGAAAAATTATTAATAACAACTTTAACTAGTGAAAAATAATAAAACAACATTTGATATAATAATAGTGTCAGACAGGCATTAAAATATGCCTCGATAAATTCGATGTTGATATGTACTTTTGTTCCAATACCGACATGTTACCAGTACAATGATACTAATGTACTCGACTAAATTTATGCGTCCGGACGTGATTAGTAGCTAGTCGATTGGCTTGTTTGAAACTGAGTGGGAGCTAGTCGCTGGATTTATCTGTCCACACACGGTTAGTCACTAAACTACTCCCTACTCTACTAAACTACTCGACTAGTCATAACAGAAAATTAGTGGTAAGTGGGTCACTCGCCACTATCTACTCGACTAGAATCAATGCGAACGAGCCTTAAACCATAATAAAAAGGGTAGGTTAGGTTAGGTTAGAATAGGTTAGGTTAGTTTTACAAAAAATCCAATTTAAAATAGAAAATCTAAAAACAAAATTTGAAACTGATTACTGCTTTTGGTTACATTATTAGTTTTCACAGACTATGATAAACCAGTCACTAAATTGTAAGTAAGCAAAAAGGTTGTAACTCAAACCTTCAGAATCAGTTTATCTAGCGGCTCCATTACAAAGAAACATTTATTTAAAATTTTTCACTTTTCACATAACATATCATAATGTTAGTATAATAAATTAAAGTGTAAATTAATACATCTGTTTCAATTTGTATTATTTTTTTAACTTAAAACTTGTTTTCATTTTATTTATTAAATTCCATCCTCATTTCCAAAGTCTCAAGCAATACTTTCTTTATCCAAGCAAATTTCACAAACATAAACCAAAAAGTGTCATATTTTAATTTAAACTTTTGTTTGCCTTCTTTATTCTCTATGCAGATTGTTTACTACATTGACTTTATAAAAATATTTCGCTTTTACCTTTAATATAATATGTAACTAGTGTAGTTCCTACCTGACAGCAGTGTGTTGGAGTATCACATACCCCAATCATCTTAAAATGTGTACAATATTTATTATACTTTCCGCTTTTTGTGTGTTTCATGCAGAATAGTCGTTTTCCAGTGCGGTCCCAACAACATATAAAGTTATTGAACATCAAATTGCGTTCGGGTATCATATACCCCAGCACATAGAAAAGTAAATAATTTGGGTAGTTAAATATGAACGGAATCGATTGATGGCTTTTTGGATATAATAATTGAAAAAGTGGAACTTCCTGTAGGCTCCTTTCTTTATCTCAATTCTGTACTGACTTGTGATGCTTGTAAAATGAATATAACTATTTACTGCTGATTTATACTGTTTTTCTAATGTTTTATTGTATTAAATTGTATATATCTTCAATATATCTGCAGAACTTTTTAAAATAATAATTGTATGTATGTATGTAAAATAAACAAAAGTGTATTTTTTGTTAAAGAGAAAAAAATAGTAAACTCGGGATTATTTTTAATTTGGGCACGTAATACCCCAACACACAGGTTATCAAAATAAACCTACCACCCTGTCGCCGGGTTAAATTTAATCATTAAATGTTATTATAACAGCACAATAGCTTTTTCTAGTTTAATAGAAAAATTACGACAAAAAAATGCGGAAATCATAAACAACGATATTATAAATTTTAAAATGTTTTAATAATTATTAATGTGTTTACAATAAATATAACTTTTTTCTTTGTTTTATTTAAATTGATCTATTTTAATACCATAGGCAGGCGTTGAAATGCGTCATTTGATTATAGTACAAATATTTTTCATTATGTTACTAGTAACGAATTATTTCAGTACACAAAATCACCACTAATAGCGCCAAAAATTTAGAGTAATCTCAAAGAAAATGTCACCTTCCGGGTTATAATATTATTCAGTAGTAGCCAATACATTGTAATAATTAATAACCACTAAAATTATTATCACATTAAATATATTAAATATTACAGTGTATGTATCAATAATATTATATGATAATATATAATAAGAATGTTATATATTATAGAATTACTTAAACCCAAAAGAATTATTATATTAAGATTTATTAATTTTAATTTTAATTTTATATAAACATTACACTGGTGTGACGTTACACGCCAATCCATATTATATTTATTTCATATGTAAATATGGTTTACATTATATTTATATTAGTGAAAATTAAAACCAATAGATTGTCTTTTGTCATTCATTTTTATAACCAAAAAGGCCAACACAAGATATTTCTGTCACCAATAATTATGAAGGTTATAATTCTGAGAATAAAACTTTCACTTTTGATGTAGTGATAAATTTAATACCAGATGTCAGCAACTTCGCCCATTTTTATGAATAGTTTTATTAATATAATTTAAATTTAAATACAAGCTTGAACAAAAAATAGTATATATCACTCTGACTGAACACTCATTTAGCGTTCCGCCAAATTAAGCCGCCTCGGCAGTAATCGTAGGCTCAACATAAAATGATGTTTTTCAACTCCTAGTAATATAATATACTATATTTTTATGTAATTATATCATAATATTGAAAAAGCAAGGTCAAAGTAAGTGAAATATTGTTTTATTTATATAGAGCCAACCTACTGCCACTCGTTTCACTACGCCCTACGGATACACAAGCTAATGCATACAGAAAATGCATGCTTACACGGTCCAATTCATTTCTATGCATTCACTGCCTCTGTCCATACCCGCTCCCCCAAATTTTACATTTTTATCCTCTCCGCTTTTACAGACTCATTTGTAACAATTTAAATTGTAATTATTCATGTAAGTAAATATGCAGCTTATGTTCATGCATTGAATGAAGGATGTGCTCTTAAAAAATATTATATCCGTTAATTTCTGTTCTCCCAAATTCCTGAAATGTATAAAGGGTTATTTATTTGTCTTTTTTTTACAATGAAGGACATTTTTATCACAATTTCACATTTATAACCCCGAGGTTATATTACTTGCAAGGTACGCAAAAAATATTACGTCCAATAAAAAATATACTTCTTTCGGGACAACCGAAGTAGGGTATTATCGTGTAGAAAAATAGTAAACAAAATATTAAATATGTACACAATGAAATAAAATTAAAATATAATGTGTAATAATAATATTCTATAATAAATCTGAGTAAACATGTGATTAAATTATACAACACATTAATGATTATATATATATATATTAACAGGGATGGTGGTTAGTGTGTGCATTAACCCGTGATATTTTAGACCTCGGTAATTTCAATTAGTATATTCATAGAGGTTCTAGCAAGAGCTTCCGTTAGAATTGTCAAGTGGTATTATTGTCCAAAACATCCGGTAGCAAATAGAATATTAATATGACGGTTAGAAATGACCGAGCAAGGTAGTAGTGTTGGAAGGGTTCTTTAATGGACTCACCGACTAGGAGCCGTAAGAGTGAAGCTAGGAGATGAATTTCCGGCAAGCCCATGAATGCAGTTCTCATAGTTGCAGCGTGTGTGTTGGGCAGTGCCTCTTGGCCCTCTTCATCCTGTCTGCCCTTCTAATAATATTTACAAACATTTGCTCCACTTTGTGATTTAAATATACCGATCATCAAAAAACGGACGCCAAACAAATTTTCCATTGTTGCAAATTTGCACTCATTGAAATTATATTTAAATAGCAAATTTGTCGGTTCTATCTCAATTTGTAAATTAGCGCGGTTATATTGAACTGACGATTCCTTCAAGGTTTTCCTCGATCAATGAAATCCTATTAAATAAAATTTCTGTTATTACTTTTTTTATTCTGGAAAGGATTTTGAGTGACATCCCAATCGGCTCCTGGACAGATGTCGCTGTGTCTAATTCTCTTATTATATATTCTTAGTTCGACAGTTTCATTTGGACAGCTCATTTATTTACAGAGAGCTGATTTCCGTTATCATAAGCAACAGAGCGCGGGCCCGTAACAGGCTCGCACATATTGTCTGCTAGTAATAACTCATAGCCGTGGCCTCGTCAGTCGGTGGCCGCGTGACTGCACTCCGCGATCACTTCATAAATCATAATCTCATACCAGCATACTAGAACAAGGGACTTAGAAATGAGGGGACAAAACCATGCGGTTGTTATCCTTCCTCGTGACAATTCTAAACCCAAATTAAATTTATTAATATAAATGTTAATTTTGCTTAATTTCATTGAAGATATTATATTATTAACAAGTCCAATAAGAATTTCTAGATATTGATGTCATTATCAATGGCAATTAATATACAAATAACTCCATAGACTTAGCTCTATTTTATGAAAATTATAGAAATCTATACACGGAGTGTTTATAAATGACTGGAGTTATATTATTCCGCCTTTTCAAATTGTACATCAATCAATCTATTATATTATTTACAGCTGTAATATTTTTGACATTTAATTATAAAATATATACACTAATGTAAAGAGAAAAACGTAATTTAATGAATATTTTAATATCTAACCGGATTAATAAACATACAAAAAAATTAAAAATGCACTTAAAATCGCACAAAATTTATGCGAAAAAAGGCAAATAAGCATATTTTGAAAAAGGCTCACAAATTCCGAAAAAGCTTAACGCAATAAATACTGGCTTTTTTTAAAGTTTTTATAGTTACAAAATATGTATGTTATGATATTTATGTTATTTATAATCAAAAATATTATTTTAATAAATACAAAATTATACTATTATTACACGAGATCAAACCTATTGAGAAAATATCTGTTATAATTATTATATTTAACGTTTATACCTCAAAACAACGTTAATAGACATAGCAAAAAAAATAATTGTTAGAAAAACATTCTATTCTCTTTATTTTTAAAATTTAACTTCATACAAAAAATAATAATACATACACGTATCTATTAAAAAAATTACTTTTGTTATTTGAAAATTATATATATATATATATATATATATATATATATATATATATAATATTAAATCATGTCAAAATGGACGAGCGTTAATTAAAATTGTTCTTGGATATATTTAATCTTATAAAAATAAAAATATTTTTTTGATTCTGTATCGTCTACAATTCCCTATCACAAAAATTGATAATATTTTTAATTAATTGTTATTTTTTATTATTATATTATTATTTATCACTATTGAAAAAATTAAAAAAATAATACATTGTTAGATGTAAGTCTAGACAAAATAATTGACTAGTACTCCAAATTGCTTGGATAATCAGATCACATTTCCAACGTTTTTGCGAAATAATGGTAAATCGTGCTGTAATTGACAGCCCGTAATTGTTTTTATTCAATTGAGAATCAATCGATTTGATTATCCAAAATATTTGCAATAAAAATAACAGTTTTTGTTTTGAAATCTTGTATATAATAGCCGACCGTTTAAATTTCCAAAGAAAGATATAACCAAAAATAGTTTTAATTGTACAAAAAAAATCATTGCGACAAGAATTACTAATTTATTTTATTTATAAAGCTTTTTGTGCATTCTTATGTGACATTGTATATAATTGGTCCTATATCTTCAACCTTTAATTGTCTCAAAAAATCAAAATGTTTAAAATTTTAACAACAATAAATTAACTCTTTTTGAATATTTTCAAATATCACTAACCACAAGTTGACTTGTATGCAACAGACGTTATACAAAGAAAGAAACTCTAAAGCACTGTTAGTGTTCTGCACATTTCTTAAAATCGTCACGATCACACTAAAATCAATTTACGTACACGCTCAGGGAAGTTCTTCAAGGACATTTTCAGCAATGTTGCTTGTTAACAGAACTTTAACACGTTCAAGCCGATGCCCAAATTTTCATTTTTAACCATACCAACAACCCAACAGTGTATATAACACTAGGACCAGACCAGAAATAGTCTACCTACATACAGTATCGTGCAAAATAATATAGAAATCCATGTAAAATTGATGGCGCACGCCGCCCTACTATGCAACCAAACATATACCAGCCGGTACAAGACGTCGTGAACATGTTAATGTACATTTTCTACTCTTCAAAGAGGACATCAAATTTTCCATACATTTTGTAAACTTAATAAATATTTTCAATATTTTAAAAATCAAAATTTTAATTATTTATATACCCGCAAGAAATTGAGATTAAAATACTAATAAAACAATTTCAGTTCTCTAAAGAAAATTTCCAAGACCTTACAGCTTTATCTCAATTTCTTGCATATTACTATATACTTTCTTTCAATCATTTTATTATCTGTCTCACAAAGAAAAAAAACTATAGCTCACAATCCTTACAAAGTTTGATTTCTAACGTATCTGATTTTAAACATTGCTATATTTTTTCATTATTTATAAAAAAAACGTTGACTTTTGTTAATTTTAAGTAATATTACAAAATCATAATGTTATATGAGATATTCTTAGAAGTACAAATCGTTTATGATGAGAGTACGTTACTCCAAGAACGGGAAGTGAGCAGTCCAGTTTCAAACAGACGTGTCAAATGCAAACGACGGAGGTAACGGTGCGGATGCTTTGTACCCGATAAATCGCAAAAGGACGCATTAAAAATAAAAATTGGTAAACATACAAGACTGCCAAGAAGAATATACCGTGTTCGGTCCGCAGGACCTTATCGTTTCCCACCAAACTAGAATCGGTTGAATGGTGGGGTAGCGCGAGGATTCCAACCGATAGCAGGAATGTAACCCGGCATTTAATATAAAGACTTGGCTGGAGTCTTGGCGGTAATGCATTATTCAGGGAACACCAGACGCCCGCTGTACTATCCTGAGTTGCTCAGCGCCATTGTTACAACCCTCACCGTCCAACATGAACCACCCCCGCAGTTTTAATATATGTGACCCATTTGTGCAATATGAAGTGCGCCCGATGAGAGGATTTCAAATTGATGACCCGCAATGTGAATAATACGAAAATTACAAAATCACGATGTTAAAGCCATCCAATATATTCTCTTCTTAAGTAATGCAGACTCTTGATTCTAACTTAGCACTCGGGTTTTATATGAAATCTTTAAAGAGAAGCAAACAAGACATGTACGCGAGATGAAACAAGATAACGAATCGCCTGCGCAACGAAAGAATAAAGACAGATTGTCACTCATATTAAATCGTAAAATAGATATTACTTCTGACTGGTACAGAAAATTTGAGGAAAATAATCTGCCATATTTTTAACAATTGATTATTTTAATACACGAAATTTCTAATTCTTATTGTATCTAGTTTAATAAAATAAATTAATGAATAATAAAATTATACATTTTAATATTAGAACATTTTCTTGGAATTAATTAGAAAAGGCTGCACAAAAATTAGAAATAAAGCTCAACCAACATACGCAAATTATAATATTAGTTAATTTTGTTGAGTATAAATGTACAACCCTTAAGCATTTTATCTAGATTAAATTTTTTAGCGTATATAGCAAATGGCCCCCGAATTCATTAATTCAATGCGACAGAGTATACAAGTATTAAAATTTTAGTTTAAATCCATGGATTATAGTTTGGAATTACTTATAAACCGATATTAATTAGTACAGAGTTTCGTTGGATATGCTTTGAAATTTTCTAATCCTTTAATACAGGCGGGGCAAGCATTATATTTCGATTGAAAAGTGCAAAGGGGAATTGATGAACGAGGGTAAAACTAACCGCTTCGTTTAATTTCAATTATTAACCTCAATATAATAGTGAGAAAACAATTCGCTTTTTCAGAAAAACTTTTAAAATTTAGTTACCATAAATAGTTTCCGCTCAAACTCAATTAATTATAAATCACGGTTCGTATGGAAAAACTAATTTAAAAGCAAATAAGTAGTGCGGCACTACGTACAAAATTCAATAATTAATTTAGTTTCCAATTAGTTTGTTTTCTAATAGAATGAATTAATTATTTAATTAATTAATCAAACCCTTTTTCAATAAACATATAATTCAAGCGATATTAAATTATGTTTCAAGAGATAATAAATTATATATCTAATAGTATATAAATAATCAGACATTGTTTATTAAAGCACACAACAAACAAGCAAACTCTATTCCCAAATTAATATACCAAATATCGCGCAAATATTTCATCAGAAACTGGTATGATAGATTTATGATAGAAGCAGGATTGTTGTGATTCATTTTTTGTCGTTTATTTTTGATCATTGTTGTATCCCTAAACAACAGTAATGTGTTTCATTTATATACAGCAATTTGTAAAAATAATAATTCAACAATGTATGTGCCCATCATGCATATCATGAATGACAAGAAATTTAGAGGTTGAAATCCGATTAGCTTGAATAATTTACGTTTTATAATGCGAATGCTATTTAGGGTTTGCATATGAAATTGAATATGGTATTTACAGAAAACTGTGTATTTCAAATACGGCTGTTATTAACTTTATTTGACAATGTATGTTAAGCAATATTTTTATTAAATTTATAATAAAATATTATACAGAACTGTTAAATAATTTATTAAATCTTTATAATAAAATATCAAGAAATGTACCGGCACTAATTTTATTCTCGAAATGTTATGCCGTTTCGGCCTCCGGACGCTTCATTTTATATTATCCCACACCAAAATTTTGTTATAAATAAACTTTGAAATGTGTTTATAATCTTAACAAAAAAAAACATAAGAAATGAAATTTCAACCAAAAGACAATTTTAGTAATTTTTGTAATAAATTTTATAGTGGAGATATTGCTACTAAATTTTATAAATTTTATATATATGTTATTTTTTTTTTGTTTAAAATTTATTTTAAAACAATTTTCAAAAAAACTTCAACAATTTTCTTTTTGGTACAGTTTCCTGCATAGCAAATATTAATTGTAAATACAAATAATATTTTATTAAAAGAATTATATAGCAAACAAAAAATATTATCATAAAATTTGTTGATACCAATTACTAGAAAACTAAATCCTTAAAACCAATGGTGATACAATAATAAAGTACATTTTATTTTAAAAAAATGGAATATTATTCCCAGCATTTTTTTCTTAAAAAATTTCCAATTAAAATATATAAGTTATTTATATAAACTATTTTTCAAAGTATTTTTAAAAATTTTAAAGCGCTTTATTAAGTTCTTAAAAATATTTTCAAAAATTTAAATAAATCAAACGTTGAAAATATATAAATTTCAACTTCTTATATATACATTTCTAAAAACTTTAATAAAAAAAATAGTTCCTAAAAAGTTTGAACCAATTTAATTTTAATGAGTTTTAAAAATGTTTAAGAAACGACTTTTGGTTTCCTTACATATTTTAAATACTTTATATTTTTAGTCAACATTGTTTTAATTTTTTATAATTAAAAAAATAGATTTCTTTGATCTTTGAGCCAGCATATTTTTAAAGTGTAGAAAAACAACAAAGAATTTTGAGCAAATATAGATGACATATGACATATGTATATCCAAATTTCCAAAATATTTATAAAAGGTCCATCTTGATTAAACATTTGAACCAAAATTGGGCATTTATACAAATTTTCGCAACATTTTTGTTACATTTTTTTTAATATTTCGTGACATTAAAGAACATTTGAAAATAATTAAGTCAAAGTGAGTGGTTATCCTTTTGAAAAGACATATTTTGTAACCTATCTGGACGGGCTTCAAGATTTAAAAATTCTGCATCTTTTCCCTACATGTCACATCAAATTCAATATAATTGATGATATTTTATTTTGAACAAACCCTTCATATAATGAGAGATAAATAAAATGTCCACGAAAAGTTAATATAGCTCGGTGGCAATAGGATAGTAGTTTTCAATCAATTATTTATTTTATCTAATAATAATATTTATTGCAGAAGTTTCGGTAAACTAACTCACGCCTTCCTTAGCACTACAAATACATAATTACAATTTTTTGTAATTTTTTAATATTCCTATTTGCAAATAAAAGAAAGTTTTTATATTTTTATTTGCTTTTTACATATTTAAAAAAAGTCTTCAGAATCCTCTAAATATTTTTTTGTAATTCGGAAATTCATTTTCTTAAAAAATTATTAAGTTAAAATTAAAAACTAGTCATAATATTTCAAAATAAACTTTCTTCGATAAAAAACACCTATTTCAAGTAATCCTGCCCTTGTACAAACCAATCGATTTACACGTAAGCCATTCATGGAACAAAGATGTTTACTTTTATATGTATCAATCATTGTAGGTATTAAAATGCAATTTGAAAAATTAATTTATCTAAGTAAATGTTTTTTTTTCAATTTGTTTTTTCAATTTAATTTGTTTTTTCAATTTTATTTATATTTCATAAATATTTATAAATTTTTGCAAAAAAACATTTTTTTCTAATGCCTATCAAAGTAGTATCGCATGCGGTGCAACCGCCGTACCGAGCACGACGCGTTTAGTGTGGTGCAGTGAAATGAAATACTAAAAATCCACAAAAATAATATTTTTTTCGACATATCATACATTATCAGCGGCAATTGATAATATCTTATAACTTCAAGATAATTATTTGGCTCATTTGGTTTGAATAAAAAAAAATATTTATAATATATCTACGTGGAGTTGCAGCTTAAATTGTGTGTAAAACAATATTAAAACAAAAAATTTGTAAAATTCTAATGTTTCGTTTTTCTGCGATGTTTGCAAACTTTTGTACCAATTTTCACAATTATGTCAGATGTTTAAGGCCAAATCTTTACGTTTTGCCTTAATTCTTAGTTTTTTTTTGACAAAATTTTTTTTTAATTGATTAGGTATTTTCAATTTCGCAACAGATCATAATATATTTCCTAGTTTTACCTAAAATTTTAAAAACTTTTTTTATAATTTTTTATACTTTTTTATTAAACAGATTTCTTTTGTAATAAAATTATGTATTGTAATTAAAACATCTCTTTTCAAAAAAATAGGTAAGACATTTTTGTAATTGGTTTGACATTTTACAACTTCTGAACTGTCCTTATTTCTTTTTTTTTAACCTAGAATTTTTACAATTTTTTTACCAATTTTTATCATTTCTTATAAATTTTTTATCAATTTTTCCTGTAGTTGGTTTAAACCCATTTTTTTGGCAACATTTCTTTGTAATTGACGGGACATTTAAATTTAAATTTAGTATTAATATCGATTGATGAATGTAAAAATTGCTGGTAATTTTGTTAAAATTTTAATCTAATCAATATTCATTTGTGTTTAAATGGTTATGTCTGGTATAATTGAATGGATATTTTAAAAGAAACAATTTTTCTTATAATACAAATTTGTAGTACGTAGTTTAAAGAATACCACAGAATCATTTGAATATTTTTATTTTAAATAGCACTTTTAGCATTTGTTTTATTGCTAAGCCGCACCCTATAAAACTTTTTTTTAAAACAAAACTTGTTTATTTTTAAATTTTCTATCCAATGACACCATGCATGGCTTGATTTCTTATTTAAAAAGTAAAAGTAAAAGAATTTATTCAAATGTTTTAATCTGGGGTTTTTAATATTTTCACAGCAAATGGGTGACTTTATCAAAAAGTTTTTCATATATATGTAGTTTCTTTTCTTTTCAATTACCTATCCAACCGTACTACACATGACCTATGTCCCATTTGAAATTATAAAGTTGAATGCAGTTGCGCCTCCAAGCGGTCATTTCTGAAGACCGTAAATATTCCCATAAAAATCTTCAATTAGGCTTTGGTTATAAATATTTTTTCCCAAAGTTGTAAGAAGTTTCTCTAAAAAGCCTGGGACGGGTAGTCTGATACACCCAGTATATTTATATATCTTTGTAAGAAAACCCGTTTTCTATTAAACCACAATTTATAATGCTTCATTATAATTAGCAAATATAATTAATAATACTTAGTTTTCAAAATATTGTCAAAGAAATTTCATCAGCAATTTTCGCAGACACCTGGAGAACATTAATGAAGTTCAGAAACAGTGATTTAGGTAATGACAAGTAATCTGGATTAGAGAGCATAATTATGCGTATTTAATCAATAAATTCTTCTGTAAAATAAATGTGTGTATAACAAATCCGACCCGCACATGTAGTAATTAAATCTAATATGTAATTAATAAACGCATGGTGTAATTACATTACAACATATTGCCATCTGTCATTTAAAATTAACAATATCATTTGGTCAACATTGTTACGAAATATATAAACAAGCGCGTTGTTTTTTTTTCGCAATTACTGTCTATGACAATTTCTTGTCAGATAATAATTATTTAACTTATTTGTGCGTTATAAATTATATAATCTGTATAATGCAAAACAATAATTCATATTTTAATAATAATAACAAAATTACAGTAATACATGCATCATGTACATTAAATTGCGTAAGAGTAAAAGTTTTTCAGGTTCGAAAAACTAGATTCATTAAAAAGTAACATGAAAATGTGTTAACCAACAAAAACTGTGAACATTTAATAAGTAAATAATTTTGCTAAAATAATATAGAAAAATTTTAAACATAAAGACTGAACATTAAACCATAAAATTTAGCAAAGAATTATATAGACCACACAACAAATGTGATTTTGCTACAATTGAGTAACTTTGATTAAATTTATGTTCGATTGGAAACTGTTCGGCTTAGATAAACCCACTTAAAGGTTGTATTAATATCCGATTCCATCATGTACTATTTATTTGTTATTAATTAGTAATTAAACAATAAAAATTGAATTGCTATAAAATAATTGTATAAATATTATAGATTTTAATTGTATATGTGTTGTAACGTTCTAATTAAATGAAAGCTGCACTACTTTCAAATTTAAATATATTGCAAACAATAAAATATAATTCAATTATTTAATTAATAAATACAATTTCTTGGTAATTATAAATTTAATAATATTATGGCTAAAATCAAGCAAATTATTTGGAACGAACAAATGTTTGTTTAAACAAAAAAAATATAATAATTGCCAATATTTCATTTTGCACAAATCAAAATGCATCTACTACATTTATGCCGGAATTGTATTCCAACGCATAAAACTACACGTACTATTAAATGTGTGAAAATAAAGAAAATGAATTGTTATTGTACTACTTGTACATATTAGCGCATCCACGTTGTAAATGTATGTAGCTATAATATATTGTAACATTTTATGAGGCCAATTTTTATTTTAATTCAAAATTAATTGCGAGCATGTTAGATTGTAAAATTTAAAATAAATTTCCCATTCGAAATATTTAATTCAGAATTTTGCATATAAATGGTGGTAAATGTCCGGTCTGTATTATTCCGAGCTTATTAATTAATCGACTTGTCCAGGAGGAAAGAAAGTTGTCGCACAAAATCCAAATTGATCGTTGTTAATATAATCCAACGTTCGAATCACTGAATGCAAAATCACCTTTATGTATATACGCACTCACAAATTCTGGCTAGCGGTCGCAGAAAGATGCGTTGTTCCGGAGTTTTCGCGAGATACTGGAGCGGAGAGTATGCTCTGGAGCATCACTAGCGCCGCTGCCACTGTCGGCCGTAACCGAATCTATTCGTTCTCAGTTTGTTGCAGCAAAAGGTCTCAACACTTTCAAAATAAGAGATTTGATTGATCAGTGCTCATATAGCTTACACATTATTCACATACTTCATAACATTCTTTTTTTTTCTTTTAGTTGATCTCTCACTCAAGTTTTTGTTGGCAAAAGGCACATACACGTACTAGCTGTGAACTATGGCGCCAGGTTTTGTTGGCATCAGGGAAATGCCATATATCCAACGTGCAAGATTAAGACGTTTGTTAAATATGTCAACTTAAAGTTTAAACTGTAACCTAACACAATTTTACTCAAGACGCTACAGCAAAATTAATCTTTATATTATGTTGTTGATAATTTTAGCTATAGTTTACAACCAAGGATTTCATGCGTGCATGTAGTATATAAAAAATTATCAATATCCTTATGAAGAATTCTCATCTATTATAAAAATACAATTTTATTCAAATTTTTATTTAAATATATTTAATCCACAATAACGTCAAATGTATCTTAATCAATATTAATTAAAACTACAAATTAACTAGTACATGCAGTTATTGACTAGCCGTTCCAAAATTTAGTAATTAATTTTGTCGGAAATTAATTTACTACATTTTTAATTAAAACGATAGTTTCGCAATTTATCGGGAGCGGTAGTTTACACTCCGGACACATTTTAACTAAACATTAAATAATCTACTACATTTACAAAGACAAAGTACATCTGTAACTTGATACTTTATAACCGTGATCCTACAATATACAAAAAGCAACGGTAATAAAACAATAATAAAAAAAGTTTCAAAATAAAAAAAAATAATTTTGTTAACGTTTACTTTCTCATTGTTAATAATTGGTAATAACATTTTCCATTATATGTGTTAAGTCTAAAATTAATTGAACTATTTTTTGACATTATTTTTAACGCTAAAATTTTTGACTTGGGCTGAGGCGAAGGTCGGGTCAAAACTACCCAAGCTGCATTTTGGAGCAATTGTTAATTTTTTTTTTCTTTAAAATATAATATGATATTGTTAAACTATAGTTGTAACAATAATAAACACATTTTTTAATTTTTTTTATATTAAGAAAATATGTATACGCATTCTCTTACATGTTAAAATATACTATTCTACTCTTAATGTAGTGCATATTTTTATAATATCGCTCGCATATATTTCCGCATTCTGACTATCAAACGTGAAAATAAATTTAATTTAAATTTCAAATTAAAAAATCATTGGAATTGAATAATATTTAATTATGTATTACAAATATTATTTATAAAATAAATAAAAAATGTAAGAATAAAAAATAAAATTTAATTTATTAGTTTGTAATAAACTAAATATTTATTATTAACTATTTAGTCAATTATAATATTTACCAAAGTGTAAACTGGAAATGCATTTTCAACTTGTCAGAGAAGGCTTACTGATATATTAATATTGTTATAAAATTTATTATTCTGTATGATGTAAAAATCGTTCAAAATTAATTTCCCTAGCTGCTATTTCTAATTCAACCACGTCGAGTTGATAAAAAGAAGTAGATTTCTTTGGACCGCTTTTTTATTTGTATAAATGCCGACCCTCAATAAAGTACGCCTGCCACCCGTTGACGAGAAAAATTAGATGTTATACAAAAATAACATAATTCATTTTGGGACAGACAACTTTATGAGGGAATGGGATTTCTAGAGGTGCTTTCTTACTCTTATTTTTAATGCTCATAAATAAGTCATGCTCTTCATTATGGAATTGTGCCCCAGGGCATAGTTTTATTTAAAATAGTATATTCAACTTTTTAAAACATTTATCCATATCCATAAAAGTATTGATGGTTATAAATATTAGCCCGGCGCACCATTTGTTTAAATTCTATAGATACCCAAGTTTAATTGGAACCCTGTAATACCCGCCATAATATAAACATATAATGGATTTAAAAAATAAAGGAAACCCTTTAATGAAATTTGGAAAATAAATTAGCATTTAAATAGTCCGCCGCATGATTCGACTTTAATTGCACTAACAGAAAAAAGGAAGAATGCGCATTATTGGATATTTCTGTAATTGTCTTGTAGGAGTAGGTATCTGAGAAGATCCCCCTTGACGCTACTGGGCAATTCGTATTATTTGCAATAATAGGATGAATCGAGGTATTGTCTGGAAAACGGTGAAAGAACGCACATTTCCGCGTTAACGTGACACCATTGCCACACGAAGAAGTCCTACTTCGAGTATAGTACTCTCATCTACATTATAATTACTGTTTGGAAGTTAAACGCTTTAAAGTTTTATTCCGAATAAACAAACAGTCAAAATAGGGTAAGAAGTACATGGCGGCAGCAGTATAAATATCACCCGAGAGTAAATCACCCAGAAAAGGGACTGGTTCTACGCATCAGATTAACCAATATTTAAGTTACTTAAAAATAATTAAAACATGCATTCCATTTTGTTTGCAGTGCGCCATAAAAACACATATTTCATTAAAGTAATTTCAAATATTATTAATTAATTTTAAAAATCTATATTTTATGTAATATATTTTTACAAAAAGTTCAATGTTTCATTCCGCTTTTCAATGATCGTATTACAAATTTTTCCTCATTAAAAAATATACTCGGAAAGGAAAAATTACCGAACCATCAATCAATTTGATTACCAAAGCCCATTATCTTTAAACTCCTTATTTTTTTAAGATTACTTCATTTCCCCTTCTATATTTTTTTTCGTGTATACGGATTATTATAGAGTGTTTAAAACGAAAGACGAGGCCTTTTTCGTCGATAAAAACATTTTATGATGATTGGAAGGATTTTAAAAATGCGTTAATGATATTATCTCGGCCTATTTGTGTTCAAGTTTGTTTTCGTATTAAATATATATTATTATATGATATATTGTGTCGGATGTATAAAATATTACACGCACTAGAACTTTTATGTGTAAAATTTTTCAAAGTTTTCTGTTTGCTAACACAAATATTTATTGAGAATGATTTTATTGCAGCCCAAGACTTACTTAAATATATAACGTGGTCTGTATAAAAATTTAGTCAACCAATCTCATTTTTTTGTTTGATTAAATAAGTTTTCTTTATTAGAAGTGTTTAAATGAAATAGTCTTTATAAAAGGCTGACTTAATTGAAGCTTTGCAAAAAAAGAGGGTGGAGATTAAAGAAGAATGTTACGAATTGGGTTTGAAATATATTATTTTAAACTTTGTAAGCCCAGAAATCTACTTATGTCGGTTACATCCATAAATCCAGAGCTTATTTTATGAATCTTTCTAGACGGACTAATAATACTTATTGTTATGTGAATAGTATAATTGTGCTATTTTTTAATTTAAGATAATCATTTTATTATTCGTAATAAAATCCAGTAACGATTAATAATCAAACCAAAAATTACATTTAAAAATTTGTAATATGAAAAATTATATGCTTGACGTTTCTGATATTGTGTTGTTAAAAACCGTATTAATATTCAGTTAATTAGAAATATAAAAATTCAATTTGAATTTTTTTATATGCTTATACAGGAATTATAATCTCATTTTGTAAATTCAGGGCTTTATTTACTTAAAAATGAGAAGTTGAAACTAATTTCACCTCATCTGTATCACATTTCTGCGTATAGTGAAATAACAGATAACAGTCGTTTAGTTATCACATATAATCTACTAACTATTGTGTGTACGTTAGTAAATCTGTTTTTATTTAAATCGCCCTGCCAAGGCATTATATAAACAATTTTTTATTCAAACTTCTATTATATTTAAATAATATTGATAAAACTATTAAGTCAGTCAGTAAAATATTTAAACAGAGAAAATTTAACAGCTTTAATCACGAAATTATAAGACTTTTTTGAGTTTTCTCCTATAACTCTTAAACATTGCACTCTAGAGAGAATTAAAGCTATGATACTACAACATTATATTCTGCGTATAACGCTTTTTTTTACTAGTACTGTTATCTAGTTATTGAGAGTTTGTTTTTCAAGATTATAAATAAAACTACTATGTTTTTATATCACGATTTATTTTGTCACACCGTGACTGTAGTTTCGATTGAACCTCAGTCTTGAGAAGTGAATTTTGTTTTTTGTTAGTCGTACCGTACCGATTGAAATGAAATAATATTTTTTGCAGTAATCATTTTGTGTTAAGAATTTTGTATTAACATACATACACATTTAGCTTACAAAGCGGTACTACTTGTACTGTAAGCCCCGTGCCTACAGTTTTTTTTCATCTAAAAGCAAGTTCTTAATGCGACTTTTTCTTAACCTAAAAAAGTCAACCTTCCAAGCTAGGCCTAAATGCATAAGCCAGGACCTCTTATACAACACACACTGACTTACTGCCGAGATTGTTGAACAGGCATCGGCTTGAAACGCCAGAATGTATATTAACTAAATTATACATTTAAATTACAATTATAATTTACAATTTATTATGAATTAAAAAACTAGACAAAATGAGTGGTTGTGCAAACTACAGTTATTTTCAACTGTTAATTTTAAAATTTTGTGCTTTTAGTACGTATGCAAGTTTTTTTTGTTAGTACTTGTGTTATAGCATATTTGTTGTTGTTTCAACCTTTATTTTTAACGCATAGCCACTCACTTTGACTAATTTATTTGCGGCGGCGTTACACGTTAATCAATTATTCGGTTCATTTTAGTTTCAATGCGATACAAAGAAAATATAATCTCTATCGGTTATTATCAGTTATATACTTTTTTTTTTGATTGAAAGCAATTATTTATTACGTTGTTTTGTGTTAATTTAATGATACAAAACATAACATAGCTCTAATTAAGGATTAATATTTAAATACCACAATATACATTCGTACCCTAATTTAAAGCATGTCACGTCGTTTGAAGAGGTTATTAGGGTCGGTGGTGACAATACATATTATTAACTTTAATTGTGTGTTACATTCTTGAGAACGTAAACTTCCATAATATTTCGTCATTTAATTTCTATAATAATTCATCCGTTCTTAACTAAAGTGAAACAATACCGTTTATATCAAGTTGTAATTAAAATAACATAATTGATTTATTTTTACAAATAAATTTAATAATTTTTTATATGAAAATATTCGATTATAACACAAAAGTAGTCAAAAATTGTGGAATATTTTTATATTTGCATTACGAATGGGCTTTATGAACACCATAAG
>JARJEC010139439.1:0-16651 GCA_030264575.1 Tachinus sp. AB-2021 | reverse complement strand
GACTTGGAAAATTACACCTAACCCCCTTAAAACCCAACTCATACTTTTTCGTCACCCCCACCAAAGAATCCGATTTTCCAATAACATTAATATCACCATAAACAATATCCAAATTAGAGCCATCAGGGAAATCACATAATTCGGTGTCACCCTCACTCATACCCTCAACTCCCACTCTATGATCTCCGAACTCCGTTCTCGCGTCCAAGGGAGATTTAACCTCATCAATACGAGGGACTAACTCTATAGCTTTGCCTTAATATATCAAGCAATGTAATGTATGTAATTCTTATAATAATAAAGTAACTTTAAACTAAAATGTAAACAGATGTAACTGTTCGCATTCAGGTTAGTGAAACTGTATTGGGTAGCTAAGAAGCAAAGGTCTAAATTTTCTACACTACACTACAATACACCAATGCAACGGCCAATCAGATACGATGCTATTGTCTGTAATATAGAAATAACATTATCTTTGTCATCATACTTTATGAATGTCGATGAAAATTTTGTGATTAATTAAAAACGGGTAATGAATTTGAGCTATATGTTTCTTAATTTTTAATTTTAATAGCTGTACATGATATCAAATTTGTCTGATTCATTTTATTATTTAAATTTCACATGACGTTTAGCGGTTATGGTATGACAAATTCAGTGAATATGTTTTATCTGCAATGCAATGCAGACATAGATTGCAACTACACTAATCTGTATGTGAATGACCCTTAACATATTGTATATTATACATGTTATTTTTTGTTTGTTCAAATTAATATCATTTTCTAGTTAACTGCACCATTCTCCATCATGCAATGTCATGCAACAATTTTATGTTAAATTTATAAAATACGCAATTTATTGGAATTTATTAGCACGATTTTCAATAGCTCGTGCTGTGTTTAGTGCAACCGCTTAATTGGAAACGTGATATAGATCTAAATTTATTATCAGAACTTCGGTCTTCATCTTATTCTGATAATGATGATTAATTGATTGATTTACCTAAACTTCACTTCTATCCATTTTTCCTAAAATGTCACTGTTATTGTTGTAATTTTGAAAACTGCAAAATTGGCTGAAAATGTATAAAAAATGTGTTCAAGATCGAGCTCAATGCATATTACTTGAAACCGCTATAAGAAATAAAGCAGTCTAACATAAAACTTTGTATGCATTCGTACACAATAGGTTTTATTGTAATTGCATTTATATAAACAGCTCGTGCAATAGTCCGAAATTGTGTACTTGTTACATAAATAGCTATTACACAAATAGTAACATAATTTTAGTTCCTCTCCCCGCTATTGTATGGACAAAAATTATGTAGTTTTTACCGTTTTAAGGTTTCTAATGTATTTTATTCGGCAGTTGCTGTAACTAACTTTGTGTATACATGGAGTATAACTGGTTGCATACAGAGTGAGTATTATTCAGTTGATTGGGACGAATAGCAACGTAAATATAATTTATTTAAAATTTGTTTATTTCTGTTTGATTTGATGGTCTTATTCGAGTTCTGCTTGCTTGTAGAGTACATTTTGTTTACTAGATAATCTAGCCTCTTTATTTGCAAAATTAAAACATAGTTACTGAATATTCCACAATACTAATTGAGTATAAAAATGTCAGAAAACGCTATTTGAGAAACTCATTAACTAATTCATTTAATCAATGGAATTTTATAACATTTTCTGCTCTATTTACTACCCCGCACAATAGGTACTATATTATATATCACAGCATCGCTCAGTTTAGGTATTTAAGTTGGTATGAAAAATGACTTAACAAAATTGTCAATAAGTATACCATTTTTCTCTAAAATTATGTTGTTATTAAACAATTAAACTTAACATATTTTCTGTTTCTGCTTTAAATATACACGTTAGTCGACTATTCAATTTATTTTAGCAAAAAAGTTATGAAATAAATCGAATCAAATGAATTGCCAATTTATTAATCAATAATTTGTAGGTTATGTTCGTTTGATACAAAGAGTATCTGTTGTTTCATGTCCTTAAAATCCTCAAATATAAATATTTTGATTGTTTTCCATGACACTTTACATACCGGGTAACGTAAGCCATAACAGTGTTCTATTTTGATATTTATTAAGTTAAACAAATGAAATATATACAAATGCATATACATAAAAATACCACTTATTGTGATATTTGTGTGGTCGGTATCACTTCCGGTTATCCCGGAAACAACCTTTTCAATTTTTGAATGAAATTAGTCACACCGTGACTGCAGTTTCGACTGAACCTCAGACTTCATCAGATTTTTACAGAAATCTACTAAGATAATAGACTAAATAAATCATGATATAAAAACTTAGTAATTTTATTTTCTGCTATATTATGAATTATCACATAGTAACGGTCGAATTAATCAATTTTCCTGGAACCATATACTTTTCTTTTGTTATTTTGAATTAATTTGACAATTCAATCACAAAAACGTACCGATTGTCAATTTTTATCAGCATGGCAACAAAAAATCGTTGTTTTTTTCGTTTTTGTATTTAGATGCTGGCTTTGGATTGGATAAAATCGATAAAAACTAATAAAATCTTAATTGCTTGATATTGCATCCAGAAAAATATTTTATGTCAAATACTCACAGTTAAAGTTCCATGTTCTATTTTAAAAAATCGACTTTCTTACCAAAGACTTTAAACTTTTGGGCCTATTCGCTATTAATGCGATGTTGATATTTTTTATAATTTTTTATTGGTTTTAACCATTTAAAAAAAATTCAAAGCCACCTAGATTTGGAAACAAAAAAGTGATTTTTATTTTTGATAAAAAAAACAATCGATGCGTTTTTGTGTTAATTGTTAAATTAATTTAAAGTAAGAAAAAATATATATGGTTCCGTTTGAAACTCAAAACATGGGGTTGTTTATGGGATAACGGAAAGTGAGATCGACTCACAATTATCATAAAATTTGCATTTTTATGTATGTATACATTCGTATAAATTTCATTTTGTTAGTTTCATAAATATAACAAAATAAAATAGCTTTCCGTATGGCTTGGGTCACCCGGTATTATATAGTAAACATAAGTATAATGAAATAAATGTATACTTACTATACTTATCTATATTGAAATGATAACCAACCCTCCATATGGTTTTAAAAAATGTAAAAAATTAGGTTTTAATTAACTAAAACTAAGATTTTTAGCTATAAAATACATTTAAAAACAATTGAATTTTATTCGTTTATTATTAAGCAATAATTAGAATGTAGTTATGTGAGTTATATTTACTAAAATATCAAATATTATCCATTTAACATTTTTGAAGAGTGCTTGTTGAAGGGAAAAGGAAAATTAACACACATGTCAACAGTATGTCAAAAGATGTGCCACTCAAAATTAAAAAAAATATATTTTTTTTAAATATATATATATATATATATAAATGTAAATTGCTTACTTTTTTATTATGCTTTATTTAACGTGGATTCGTTTCTGTCTCTCTGATGCCACAAAAAATGATTTTATTTGAAAATACGATAATAAATAAATATAAACCTTTCTTGATACACTTAATAGCGAAATATTTGCTTTATAGAATCATATAATATGAAGTGTTATGTTTAAAAATTAACAAAAATAACGTTACTTTTGCTTAAACCGGTTTTTTTCAAAAATTGTTAAAAACTTTTTTATATTTTTGTTATTTTAGGAGATGTTAGTTTAACAATGAAAAATCAATCACTTTTTCTATTATTTTACAGTTGTTTAATAATATTTTTACACTTGCAGTATAAACGTTGTATGCTTTGCGTAAAAAATAGAAGTAAAACGTATACAGGATAAAGGTATTTTTAATAATATATATCTTTTAATGATAAGGTACAGGTAAAACATCCTGCTTAGGTACCATCTGGTAGGTATAAAATTGTAAACTGTAGGGGTAGTGTGTAATATTAATAATAAGCGTATTCCAATTAAATCAAGCAGTTTATGAAAAAAGAAACAAAATAAGGCCCGAAAACTTTCTTTCAGTAAATCTTTGAATTTTCAATATTGGTGTATTGAAGCGGTTTATCTTGAACTTGATTAGTGTGCATTAGAGGCACTGTTCCTTTTCTACTTTTGTAATTGGTCACGAGTTTCCCGCGCATAACGTAGACAGGCTGAGACAGGCCCGTCGATCCGTCCACGGGGCATCGACCGATGTTAGTTCGCTTTTAGCCAGGGAGTGGTAGTCCATAGCACCAATACACAACCAGTCTTCTACATGCTGCGTCGCGACCATTGGTCTACAATTTGTCGACCAATCATTGAGAAAGTCCTCACTAAAATACCCAATGTAAGTTCACAAATTATCAAACATATTCTGTACTTGTTTTCATCCTTCATTTCATCTAATGTAATCAATTATATTTGCAATCTGAGCCGTTTTTATAACACGGCACACGTATCCGGGATGTTTAGAGCTCGTTTCTATAATGGCGTGCGCTACAAACAAAGGTTTCGACATATTTTTCATGATAAATTCTCCTTGCATCAATATATGTTTTTGCCTGGCCAAACTTAATTTGCCTCTCTTCTTATTATCATAATTTATTGTGCAGTGTAATTAATAAACCCATTACTTTACTTTTGATCTAGTTAATTACCCAAAATCCTTATAAACAGCCTTGTATGTGATATATTATTAGCTTCATTATTTTAGGTTAGTATTTAACATGTAATTATAATCACATTTCCTAAAATGTTTATCTCTAAAATAATAATTAATTAATGATACTATGTATTATTGCATGTGGAATTTATATATTTACCTAAATAACATACATTGATAACACTTTAAGGTTATCTGCCGTCAAATATTTGTTGATTCAATTACAAAAACATTTTGTTGTATTAAAAAAAGTCTGTAAGAAGTTGACGTTGAATTTTATATTATAACGGTCTGTCAAACAACGTTGTATTTCACAAAAAATTTAAACAGTTGAAATAGAGAGAAACGCTTGAACAAAAATAATAATTATATTTATATTCAATTTTTTAATCTATAATTTTGTGTCGTAAAATTCAGAGATTTTGGAAATAATTATTGTGGAAATTTTATGTAACATCATAATAATATGTTCATGTTACTTACAACATTGTTCGGGCACAAATGAAGGGTCATCATTTGTAAATTCCGAACTCTTTTAATCATAGTAAGCTAATTGTTTGTAAAATTTACATCTGCAAGTAATAACAAATCAAGGTTAGTAGTCTTAGTAAAACAGTGTTCAATTTTATTGCCCAACACTTTTGCAGCGGAAAGCTCACAAGTACACTCAACGATGCCTCCACTGTCTGCGGAGACGCGCTTGCCGCCACATGTGTGACTTGTGCTTATATGTCTGTAGAAGGCAATAATAATCTTTTATATTGATTTGCCAAAAATTAACTAACTATATGTCTATACCGTTAGGGAGTATGCGAGTGCGTCCCCGCACTTCGGCAGAATACCGTTTTTCGCTTCCACAACGAATGTGTTAAAAATATAATAATGCACATTATTTAATTCATTCACTGACATTAAATTGGCTCGAATAAGCTTTAACTAGCTTTTGTTAAATTTAAAGTAGTTTTAAGGTTATGTTATTTTGCTTGCACTTTCCCATGTTTACAGTTGTAAAAGTTTGAATTCTCAGCGAACAGAGATAAGAATTTTGTTTATGGAAGACAGTCAGGTTATTCTTAAAATCAGTAGAAAATACACACCTCAAACTTATGGTGAGTTGGTGCTGCTTAGAGCATTGCGTTTGGTTGAATGAAAAACGCTGTTAGTTTATTACAAACTACTATATTTTAGGTTATAGATTTATAACTTAACATGTTCTTTACTGCACGTCGCATATGTGTGTCATACGATTACAAGATATGTTTATTCTTATATTGTTTAATTTTATTTTGTGAAAAAAACATATTGCACTTAAGAAAGTTCATTATAAGCATCATAAACCGTTTAGAATTTAATGCAGAATCGAACGTGTTAACAGCCTGTGTAAAGTGTGTGGTTGCTTCTAAAAATGCAGAAATGTATTAATATGCTTATTATTTTATTTTAGACCGTGTTTGATTTCTTGATCATTATTTGTTAAATTATAGGGTGTTTTTAAGTTGTTACTTATTATTTTTTACATAACTAAATTATAATTTTCAATGATGATAGAGCCAAAAGGTTGAACCGCTTTGAATTAAACTGAAAAATAGACATGTCTAGCCTAACTTATAATTAGATAATTAAAGTCCTGTTGATAGGTGAGAATGACACATTGATCAAAAACGTCAGAATGACGTACGTATCCTATGTATTTCATTCACATTTACGAAGACTTTCTCAACATTTTGCAATTAAGATTTTGTTTTTTTTTGACACATCTATAAAGTTAACGAGTGCTTATTTGCACATTAATTCTAATCCTGTATAAAGAAATGAAGAAATTAAAAAAATCTTTTGATTTTTGAAAAATATTACTTTTTTTAAGTAACATATGTATAAAGTGTTGTCACAAATTTTCAATATATTTGGAAACAACTGGTTTTCTGATAGTACAACACGTAGATGTGCTGCATCATTTTGCCTTTGTTATTTCTTCTCTGGTATTATTAGTTGCATTACAATATATATTTTTTATTGCATGCACAGTTTTTGTTTCTTGCAGATGAAAATAAATACACAAAAATTATGTACGTATGTATGTAGTGGCAAAGATATCGCAAATGTGACACTCGCTCTTAAAAGTACGATAACAACTAAACGGTTAATAAGAATGATGCCATTTGATGAAATAGAGGTTTTATCTATGAGTCAAGAAGAGAAAATGTAAAAAGAGTGACTATTTGCTGAAGGGTTAATTAACAGTTTTGTAATTTTTTTTATTTTTCTGATATTAAAAAAAAAAATTTAAATAAAAATTGACATTGTCCAAATTTCTTAATATTTTTACCATTTAGAAAACATTTTTTTAAATTGTGTATATTAGTACTAGAAATATCATTGCAAACTCTTGATATTTCTTCTTGCATCATTACCACACACATTTTTTGATAGTTGATGTACTTCATGATTTTGATGTTTTTAAATTTGTTTTGTTAACATTTTATGAGTATTTATGATATTTCTTTAATATTTTGTTATAATTTTTGACATTTTGCAACATTATTTCAACTTTCATTATGCCCATAATGCTAGCCATAAACGTATCTGCATAATTGACAATGAAACTTGCAAAATTATAATTGAAGAGGATATATTGCTGGTTTATTCTTCCTGATACGCGAAGATCAGTTCACGTTATTTTGAATGAATTATACTTTTATATATAATTTTTTTATTAAAATTATTTACAATTCTGACAGCTTTGGTCTATACGACTATTGACGCAATATAGTGTTTAACTTTATTTTAAATACTTAATGACAATTAAATGTATCAAACATATCATTATCATTTAAGGCGGCTGCATAATAGCAATAGAATTGAAACGTCAACGAGAAACTTGAATTATATGTACCCATGTGGAAACATGTACAACAAGCTTACGTTTGAAGGTCGCCCGAGAACACGATGGTAGAGTTGCTCAAGTTTTACCTTTTGCTTACAGGGATGGTTCTGCAGCCAATTAGCACAGTGTAAAATATAAACAAACAGCCATTGTAATTTTATGCCATCTGTCATCGTGAATGTAATTTTAAAAGTTTTTTAAATAAATATATTGAATAATATAAATATAAGAATAATATATTGAATAATAATTAACACACATTATGTGGGCTTACATATATAAAAATGGATCTCTACCTACTTGTAGGAGAGTCGATCTATATTAAAAAATTAATTTTTGCTCTTCTAAATATTTCTTATTATGTAGCTTTGTATCACGGGATGACAAAAGGTTGTCTATGATGACGATAATAGGTTATATTCCCGATTCGTTTGTTTTGTACAGCTGACACAATTCATTTCCTTTCCCATCCCATTTGCATCCCTTTACCGTGACGTTCTCATTCTCGGGCTATTGTGCAGCCGCCTTTATTCACATAAAAATTATTACTAGGTTTTTATACAATATAACTTTTAGTTTTTTAATTATTTTGACGGTACTAATGAGTTTTTTTATAGTTACTTCATCTGTTTTAAACAATATCCTGAACCATGGAGCAATTGACCACGGCGGATGGTCAAGTGGTCATGCAGGCTGTGGCTCCCCAACAAGTACAAGTAATGCAAATGCCAGCCGGCGGTCAAGTCATACAAGGTGCGAATGGACAACAAATAATGGTGCATACTATGCCACAGAATGGCCAACTACAAGTTGCGCAAGGAGCAAATGGTCTACAACAAATACAAGTCGTCCCTGTTTCCAGTCTACAAACAGGACAAGGCCAGATATTACTACAACAACCCCAACAACAAACGGCACAAATACTCCAAACACCCGATGGACAAACATTTATCTATCAACCAGTTTCTATAGACAACACAATTCAACAAACACAACCTACAGGTATGCAATTAGTGATTTATAAAAGCGTGTTTTAATAATAATAAAAAAATTTTAGTCCTCAATATTAATGGAAATCTGGTACAAGTACAAAGTGCTCAACCTGCTCAGAATGCAGCGACGGTATCTCAACCAACAGCTGTAACAACAGCAACTGGACCTACAGTGGTTCAACATGTAGGATCTGGTGCCGGTAATCAGCTGGCCATGTCTAACGGAAATATAGTTATGGTGAGAAATCCCAGCGATGTACGTAACACCACACATTTATTCATCTTAACATAATTCATATTTCATACAATATAAACGTTCATCACTTTTATTTCTTTTTTTAAGTCTATTTTATGTTAAATTTATTATAGATGGTGCCTAGTCCTAATGCCGCAGTCTCTAGAGTTCCGATTACTGGTACAGAGTTCTTAGAAGAGGAACCTTTGTATGTTAATGCTAAACAGTACAGAAGGATACTAAAGCGTCGTCAGGCAAGAGCAAAACTAGAGGCTGAAGGAAAAATTCCTAAAGAAAGACCAGTGAGTATTATTGAATGCATCATAGGTATTAATCAATAAATGTAAAAATGTTACAATAATTACAATAATATAATAAACAAAAAAAACATGATGCGTCTTCTCAGACTCACCCTGTATAGGAGAAAATCAAAAAAGTGGCTGACATTTTTAATTTTTGTAATTTTTGTAACTGCAGAAATGTGGAAAGCAAAATCCACGTGATCTGCATTAGTCAATATGAAATGAAAAAACTTTGAAACAAACCTGCTTAATACAAAATTTAAATTTTGCGGACAAGTGGTTATTTTAAATTTAAAAAGGTGGCAAAAGTAAATTGAAGTGATTATATAATCCCTCATTTGTAGACACCCTGAATTATACAAATGATTATTATTTTATTTTGTACTTCATGTTCATTAATACAGCCTCTGTTCATATAAATATAGTAGTCCCATTTCACACAAAAGTTTGTCCAAATAAACGGTAACTAAGATTCCATCTGCATGTGACCTTGTGTTTCAGGCGCCTAGATGCAAAAATCGACATGTCCACAAAAACTTTTTATGCAAACTGTAAAAAGGTTATTATTATCAACATTATTCAATAAACATTTTATTTTATGTTTTTTGTGTACTCGATTTTGTGTTGATTAAGCTAGGAGATTTAAAATGCACGTAGCCCATTCTATTTTAAATAATTTATGCAAGGATATCTCTATCTCCTGTTTTTAAGCAATGTGACTTGTCAGTTTTTTAATCTGGACAACAATTACTTGCACAGATCAAAATATTGTAATAATTGATTTGTGCTATTGATATTTTTGTATTTAACAAATAATTTTTTTTTATTTAGAAATATTTGCATGAATCTCGACACCGACATGCGATGAATAGAATACGTGGAGAAGGAGGTAGATTCCATTCAGGCTCAGTAAAGAAACGAAGACAAGCAATGTTAGAAGAGCAACGACAACAACAAGCTGCTGCTCAGCAACAGGCACAGCAACAACAGCAGCAGCAGCAACAACAACAGCAACCATTACAAAGGTCTTTAGGTGTATATAATACTGGCCTAGATAACACTATTATTATAGAGGTATGAATGTCAGAAAGCGGACTTTAAACAAGATATGATTTTATTAATTCTTTTCTATTTTTAGTCAGTTATAACGGATGCTTTAAATAATGCTGATTCATTATAATAATTTTAATAAGAATAAGTGAATGTAAATTTGTATATAATTTTGTTACGTTATTGGGTAGTTATGTATATAAGTAGTTATTTATAATATACTTGTTCATTTTCATTTTTTATTGCATTGACATGTTAATCTATTGTAGAAAAATATTTAATTTTGTGATCAGTTGAGTACCATTACGTTTTTCTTTTACATGTGCTACTAATTTGCATTTGCATCTCTTAATTGGGAATTATTTATATTTATTGTTATTTGAGATAACACAAAAATATTCTTTAAAGTATAAAATGTTGCTTTTATTTAGACTAAATTTATTACTTTATTTTCTAAATTCTTGTAATAAAGTTATAAATGAATCATTCATACTGGATATACTGATTTTTATTTTAAAAAATCGTCATTATTAGGAACTATGTTCTACTGCAAGTTAATATACTATTTTAGAATAATTCAGCATAATAATATTTTTATAGCAATAACAATTTACTAGTGAGCAAAGTATGGAATTTCCCCCGAGAGACATTGAGTTGTTAATTTCAATATATATATACTTGTTTGATCCAATACCTTTTAAATTTAATTTAAAAATTGATTAGGGCATAATTTATTACTTTCTTTCTTTAGCCATAACAACAAAGTTTAAACTAAAAGGTGTTTGATAAAATAGAATTTATATCTAATAGCTTAGTCAAATTTCAATAACTTTGTTATTACAGTTTGTAGAATTTTACTTTCATTTATTGTGCATTCATTTTCATTGTAAAAATATATTTAAATATTCTTAATGCGAAAAATTTGTATCTCTTGTTACTTATAGTTTTATTTTATTCTTTAATGAAAATGTTAATATATCATTTTTAAGCATGGTAGCCAACGTGTCAATGGCCTACATTGTACATACTATTATTCTTTGTAATAACAATATTTTCATGAATTTTGCAAGTAGCATTTAATTGTATTGAGAAATGATTGTGTATATCAATGCCTTTACAAATTATATATTATAATGATAGAGATATTATAATTATTTTTTAGTACAGATTAGTTTTTTTGCATTTTGTGTGAACACAATTTAAAAATAAATGTTTTTGCAATGTCTAGTGTTTAATATGTGACTATTTTTGCAATAGTAGCATTTTATTGTTCAATTTTAACTGTATAAGGAATTGCAGTTTTATGTTTTTTTCATAAGGTACGTCTTGCATAACTACAATGTGGTGATGGTGGACGTTGAGGAGCTTTGCCAAGTAATTTTTTTAGCTCTTCTTGAGTTACAATGTGCTGTGCATTGTATATCTTGCACAGCAGATGTTTCGGAAACCTACAATAATCATTTTTGTAATGTTTGAAATAATCCATTCATCTCATGATAGCTTCTTCACTGATTTTAATGCAAAGAAATGGCTAGTGTAAAAAAGTTAAAAGGATGAGGCTTAATGTTTGAGAAGATTATTTGTAACAGGAAGAACTGAAGTCTGATTTTATGAGCAATTAAAACTCGCAAGTATATAATTTGCAAATATTTTGCGTAATGCTGGCCATATACGTAATTGCAAAATTGACAATTAAACTTGCACAAACGTTTGCAGATTTATACTTGAGGGTGTGTGTGTGTGATCTGTTTTGTGCAAATCAGTATAGTGCAACCAACATAATGTGGCGTAAGACGTTTTCGCGCAACGTTAGAAACGTCGCATAACACGAGACAGGTCCAGAGTAGTCAGACTGGAATTCTCTCTGAGCATGCTTTTGTCTTGTGCGTCCTTTCTATCGTTGCGCGAAAACATCTTTCATGTTGGTTGTATTGTATATTGAGTGCCTACATTTTCAGATCTTTCATAAAAGGGCTTTTCACTGAGCCCCAATATATCTTGTAATTATACACATCACCGTTCTATTCTGTTTAGTGTAATTTCAATCATGTTTAATATGAGTAGTATTTGTATTTGTTGGGTTTTACCCAACTGGTCATCAACTTCGAGGTCCTTTAGCCGAGTTTATGTAGGTATGTGTGTGTATGTGTTGGGTTGAGACTTGTTATTCTAAAAATTTACTTCCGATATCTAGAGCGCCATTAATTGTTTCCCAATGGCAAATGGTATCGGTAGGAGAGTCTATACTGTCACCATCCAAGTGCTGACGTTGCTTAACTTTTGCAAAAATTTGACATAATGCCGATGTCATTGGATATGCTACACCGGCGGTTTGTTAAATATGATTACTCCCTACTTCCCGATTAAAAGAATAGTGAGACCGTCGGCCTGGTCCAGTGACGTTCAGTGAATGTAGTTATTTACTACACCTCTAAGATTTAGCTCAACGGGAGTAGGGCAACGGTTCAATGAAAAAGATAAAAGTCCTAATGTCCTAAAATTAAATTAAATGAAATCTTTTTCCAGTAGCGGACTAATTGTTTGCTTCCGTTGGCTGGAGTCTTCGTTTTCTTGAACGGGTATAACCATTTTTTATGTTTGTTAATTAGGTTAAGTAAATAACTTAGGATTAGCAGCATCGGAAAACAAGGTCGAACTTTAAACGATGAATGGCCATGGACGAGAAAAAAGGGGTTGTCATGAAGAGAAAGAGAACAAAAAAAAGGATTGTTGAAAGAAGAGTGTCAAGGTGGAGGGAAGGAGAGTCGGGAAAAGAAAGTAGTAGCAGAAGAATAGTCATAAAATTATTAAACAGACGTAGGAAAGTTAAGTGAAGAAAGTCCTAAAATTAGGAAAGAAAATAAGGACTTATAGTGACCTGCAGAACTGGAGTATCAAAATGAATAAAATAACATTTATTTAATTTTAAGGTAGTTTTTTAGTTGTTTNTCCGGTCATTTAAAACAATTGGCGCCCTAGCTGGACTTGTCCAGTTTGATTATATCTTTTAGGCATTGACGGACAAATAATTAGAACCTCGATCTACTGCCGGTGAGTTAAATCCGGGCCCCTATAAAAACGGTTACAGTAGTAAACGTACATAACCTTCTGTGCACCCTCTAGTGACTTTGGCTTCTACAGCCCTTCCATATAATTCTGTTCCAAATAAAGACAATACGCATAATAATTTTCTACACATTAATAGATTGCAATACCAACACAGAAATAATGGACAAAATCCAATACACTTGATGTGGCATGATTGATATGAATAAGATGACGCGAGTGAGATGAATGGATAATTGCCTAGTAAGAGTAGTAAGATATACACAAAAACTACTGTGCTAATAGTGGTGAGAGTATAATACTATTACAACCTTAAAAATGGCAAGAGAAGTCCTTGGAGCAACTTTTAGCAATGAATGGTTTTCTCGCATTTACTAGCTAGCTGAGGTATGGCAAATTGAAAATTTTGTATACGCTAACGACAAAAAATTGAGAACCGCTGGAATAAACAAAATTTCATATTACACACTTGGATCATATTAAACTGTTTGAGAGTATCAGGCAACTCATACGTAAACTATAAAATAATAAGAAAAATCTATTTTGAAACGCTGCCAGTATACACAAATAAAAAATTAAAAATACACAAAGCATACATAAAACATTTGAATAAAGAAATATTCATACTGGACTCTTCTTTATTTAGATCCAAATAAAAGGTTTAAGTTCCAGGCAACTAATATTTATAAAACAATAAAATAAAATATTTTGAAACGCTGCCAGTATACACAATTAAAATAATTAAAATACGCAAAGCATACATAAAACATTTGAAAAAAGCAGAGGTTTTCAAACTGTTTGGCGAGCCCCCATGGGGGGTACGGCTATGTGCCAGGGGGTGGCGAAGGAAATAAAGAAATATTAGTTGACGACAAAAACAGTTATCGGAAATTTTGTGGGGAGGAGGACAGCAAAAAATCACGGTGCAGAGAGAGGCGCAAACTACAAAAGATTGAGAAACACCGGGTTAGATCACTGAATTATGATTAGATTTTCTGTATCTACACTCTATACTACCGAAGACGGTTGCTTATAGGGATTAGCATCTCTTTCTACCTTATTGCGTCTTACGGGATTTGCACCTTTTTAATTTCTTAAATTAAAGACAAAGAACTTAATTAAAATTTTATTATTAAAATTTATTTTGCATATTTTAAATGTATTTATCAAATACACATATTTTTATATATATTTAGCATTAAAAAATTTATAAAAACTTTTGAAAATACTAAATTTATTAGAAAAATAGAACTCCGTTTTTTTAAATTAAATCACATGGCATTTATTTAAATATTTATTAAATAAAATTAACTTATTTAATTTGCGTTTTACAAGTGTTGAATTATTCTTTTATAAATTAAATACTCTAAATGGGTGATGTATTTTACATTTAAAATATAAGTATCCATTTGTACATTTTTATTTGTTTTCATTTCTGTCTAATACTAAATATTAATAAAATACATGTTTGTGATTGTAATAAAATAATAGAACAACGGTGATAAATTGTTGCAATGTAATTTTTAAATTTAGTAGTTTGTATTGTAATCATGATCATCATACAATAGCATAGTACTTTAAAATTTGATAGATACTATTAATACTAATAAAAATAAAGTTATTTTATTAATATTTGTTATTAAAAGCACAAATGAAAACAAATGTACAAATCTGATATTCTTAAAAATTTAAAAAACGTAGCCCCCTCCTTAAAGATTTGCCCTTACTTTTGGGCGTCACTGTGATTCATTGAATACAGAATTAAATGGGCGTTCTGTGCTCTCTACATATAAATAACCGATAATGAACCCATCAACTTTCATAAAAATATATTTTTAATATTTTTGATAGTTTAGTAGATATAAGCTGGACAATGAAAAACCCACCCCCCTGTATACGTATACTAACGACCGAGCATTGTCATAAATAATTAAATTTATAGAATCATAAAACAAACAATATACTTAATCGTAATAACCTAATAGTTAGCCAGTGATGCCCTAATATTATAACCTACTTAACAAAAAGTAGTAACAAATTTTTATAAAACACTATCTTCAATTTAAATATAACTGATATATATATATATATATATATATATATATATATATATATATATATATTATATCTATAACTAACAGATATATAACATACGCAAGATCAAGTATATAGTTTAAATAATATTTGCAGCAACTTTGCAATAAATTTTTTCTGAAACACGATGTGGACCGACGTACAGCGAGCTTTTGCAGTAGAACTGTATATTTACGAAACGAGCCTATTATCGCTGCGCAACAACATTCCCTATTGAATTGAAGTTCTCCGTGATCGAAGAGTCTAACCAAAATTAAAATATTTTTTTAAAAATTTCATAAAATGAAAATCTGGTATCAAGATCATCTGTCCACAAATGTACAGTAGTACTTTTTTTAAGAAAAAAATCAGAATGTTGCAAAACTACAGGTATGTACAAATTCCTGGTTCCAAAAGGTTGAGGCAACAGTCCACATGCATCAGTACAACTTTTAAGATGAATTTATTAAATTATTTAAAATTTATGATTTCAGACAAATGAAAAGAACGTTAGCAGTTCGCCTAAAACAGCAATTGAGAAAACAAAAAATTGATCAACAAACTGCATCAAAATTAGTGAATAAAATGTCTCCAACGGCCGTTTTTAACGACGATATTTCAAATGGTAATTGATAAAACTTTGAAGTTGTCTGCATATGTTTCCATTTTTGGCCAAATGTATATTTCTGTTGTCACAGTGTATTGGTAATTATTTTGCCAGATCTCAGGTTCTAGTTGCTAGAACCAAAGTGCTTCATATGTAGCTGCTGATAGAGCCATGTACTCCGCTTCTGTTGATGAAAGTGATACAGTCTGCAGTCGTAATAAACTTTCCGTGATTATTATTGAACCTACTGACATTATTTGTTGCAAATTCAATGCCTAGTCTGGTTTCTTTAGCTAAAAATAGCAGACTTGCTACCACTTCTTGGTAAGAAATTGTTTTCATCTCTTCATTTGTTTTAGAAAACATATCTTTTGTTAATTTTTGGTTTGTATCTAACGGTGTTATTGCTGGTTTGCAGTTGGACATATTAAATTTTACCAACATCTCCTTTACGTATTTCTGTTGGTCTAGGGAAACTTTACTCTTTTCGATATCTTGAGTAATTCGAAGACCAGCACGACTACTTGCCTTTCCAAAATCTTTCATATTAAATTGACTCGTCAATTTCTTGGCAAGATTTGTCACATTAGTGTTGTACTAAAAATAATTAGGTCATCATCATACACTGCTATAAAGATCATTTTGTCATCTTTGACATCAAAATGAATACAAGGATTAACCTCAGATTGTTTAAATCGTGTAGCTTTTTATTCTATTGGCGACTTAATTGCTTCAAGTCTTGGTTTCTTGGTTTTGTTGAGTTGAGAGTGTATACTCGTTCCCATCATCATACAAGAA
>JARJEC010139427.1:0-11072 GCA_030264575.1 Tachinus sp. AB-2021 | reverse complement strand
GTTTAAATAAACGCTTCTTAAATTGGAAGAAAAACTTCTAGAATAAGAAGTAAAGTGTGAAAAATAAATGAAAAGATAAAAAAATATAGAAAACTAGATGAATAAATTCGAATAATGTACAATAAACAAAATCAATAAATGATACCGTTCTTGCTTCCATGGCGCAAAAAGCCGGACCGAAAATCGATTCAATATTGTATATTTGTTATTTATGGTTTACCGGTTCCGCAAATACTTAAAAATTGTCAGATTCAGAATTAACAAACGTAAATAACTTTCTTTAGCAAGCCGCAGATAAAACTGAATACTTTATGCAAATCGAAGCGGCGTTTGTGAATTGCTCAATTGCTTTTTTTATCCAATGATGCCGGCAAAACCATTCAGTTAACCTCTTCGCTTTATTTCCTTCCAATGGTTTCTTTAAAGTAGGGCACTTCTTAATAAATTAGATTTAATACACAGCAGATGTTCGTTCAATTTGCATCATAAATGCGGTATGTTTATTTAATCAATATAGTACAGTGGTTATTATTAATTGAAATTCAGTCAGAGGAAAGTCAACACCCTAAAAGCATATTTGTATAGTACATGAATTATCATAAAAATTCAATGAGGATGAAACATATTGCCTCTTAAAATATACAATTCTAAAATAATAAACGAATGTTTGATTCTGTATAATACAAATCTTTATGTATTATATATTAAAATAAAATATTTATATTATATTAATTTTATACGTAAATTACGTTTGTTTTTTGTACTTTGTAGCTTCAATAAAATACCCATTCATAAAGTTTAAATAACTATATTAATATATTATATCAATATTTATCAATAAATATGTGGAAAAAATGGGCATCAGTCCAGAAACACCAAATGTCCATTCATCTAAATCGTCGCGGAAATCGTCGCATGCAATTTTGCAAAGTATAGATATATAGAAGAAAATTCGATTGTTGTCGCAATATCTAACACCAATTGAGAAAAATAAGAATCCTTCCATGCCATGATAGTACATCAGCATCATTCATGTTCTAATTTATTATTTATTAACAAAGTCATTTATAATTTATGATAAACCATTAATCATATAATTGTAAAAACAAATTCACTTTCGATTTAATCAGAAACTTTTTGTTTTTCAATGGAACAATCTGTATATTTGATTAATTTAAAATTATTAATCAATAGTATATATATATATATATATATATATATATATATATATATATATATTATGTCATATTATATAGATTTATAATCATGAGATCGTGTTTTGCTTCCTAATAATAAAATCTGAATAATACCAGCCGCCTCAGTAAATAAAATTTAATAAACAATTATAAAAGGCATGAATAACTAATGTCAATTACGAAAATACAAAGGGTGCTTGCACAAAATATAAACCACAGATTGAATCATTAAGGAACCAAACACAAATAGATTTTCGACACCTTATTGGTCATAATATGTGTTATTTGGTAAACTATGCGTTGATATGCTCTACTGCCGCGACTATTTTTTGATTTTCTACTAACCAATAATTGCAAATGTTCATCACATGTTATAATACTATATAATCAAATCACTATTATTGTGGGAATATTGAAGGTAGCTTTATTATACTGGGATTTTTTCCTGTTGATACGTTGCCGCGGAAAGAATGTAATAATTATAAAATTGGAATTAAAGTGTGCTGAATTGACAGTAATTTAATATAATTCATTACATTGACTTTTGTACTTTCATTTATACTTAACTTATTTTTAAGAATATAAAACTAATAGTACATCAAAAAATAGTCTAATCAAATGCCACTCCAGACAAACTATTCGAGAATAATTCTGCGATTTTTCTGAAGTTTGTTACCAAACGGCTATAATAATTATAAACAATTATTGCCTGGTAACAAACTTTCAAAAAACTTGAATTATTCTCGCATTATTCTCAGTCTCTTGTGGTATTACTACTGAGAATATAATTTTTGAATAAAATCACATGTAAAATGCCCTATCTAATAGCATATTGATAAGTGAAAATAATTTATTATCATATATAATGGATAATTTTCATTGCAAAAAATATATTTTTATATAATATATTTAAAAATATAGTATACTGTCAGATACTAATTAATCCGATTTGTGTACATTGATATTATTATGCATCTGACAACGATCTGACACTAGCAGATATAAATTAATTCGTCAAATTCGTTTGTTTAAATTGCTTAGCTGCAATGCACTTATGGCAGAAATTCTTGCACAACTGCAATTTTCAATGTAAGTGAAATCTGATTTGTCAAAAATAGTTTGATTTGATGTTTTTTATAATTATAGAGAAAAATAGTATGTATAATAATAACGTAATTTAGAATATGTATGACAAGAATAATAACATCAGACTAGGTCATTCCTCGTCCGTTGGGCAACCGCTTAAGCTTGCGGCGAATTTATAAACGGAATAATTTTTGCTAGTTATAACAGATGGCGTTCACAGTATGACTATCCGTATACTTTATACCTATATTACATTTTAAACCACGAATGCCAACACGCAATTTTTATAATTTCCTTGCTTGGCTAGTTGCAAGGTACACTGATAAGAGGTGTATAACTCAAAACACGTGGCTCTACCACAGATCATTAAATTATTGGTAGTATAATCCTATGCTATACCAAACAGAGTAAATCTTTAAATATTTATAGGTCAACCAATAATATATTCAAAAATGTATCATGCGGGGAAATTAAAAAATATTAAAAAAATTTAATAACAACATTATACACCGATTACTCAATTCAAATTTATCTCGTAGAATGATTGAGACAATTTCCCTTTATAATTATAAACCAATCAGATGAAGTCATTTTTAAATTTTGACAATTCAAATTTCACTTAGTTTAAAAAGCAAAAATTATAGTAAAAATTGCATATGTGCAAGAATTACAGCGATAAGTCCACTGGCGCTAAGCAACGCAATCAATATCAACAAACAAACTTGACAAACTACTTAATATCTGTAAATGACAAATCCATAAACCCATCAATGTTTGCCAATTGGATTAATTAATTTTAATAAATTTAATCGAGCAAATCTCGGGAAACAGTCACATATATTTGCCTAGAATCTCCATGGATTCATTTTGATTGTAATTTGATCAAAAGTGCACGAGAAGCAAAGCGTCAAGTCAAGGAATAATTATATATATATATATATATATTTCAAAATTTAAAAGGAAATGTGTTATATTTTAAAATAAATTACGTGAACTTTATCAAAATCAATTTGTTGATTACTTTCATTAATGCAAATTAATTACCCGTCCAATAAAAACTCTATTATAATGATCGGCATATAAATTTTTGTTATTTACATTCACATTTACATTTACATTTCATCCATTCCAATTTTTCTTTTCAATGTAAACAAAAAGCACATGAATTTGAATAGGTAGTTTCTTAACATATACATTTGCTATATCCTTTTGGAAACGTTATATATGCAATTGCTTACGCCTTTTATACACTATTTGCGTCTACAAGCACAAAGTGCCTCAAATTTTCTTTTCGGCTTTTAACATTATGACGACGTGGCCGGAATTCATATACATCCATGTTGGTTACTTCCTTAAATAAGGTTTTGATGCACATAGAAAACAAAGTTTGGCGAGAATAAATTATTGCTTTTTATGTGCAATTATATCACATTGTTGTGCTAATATTACTATTATTATAAACATAACAAGTTCATGCAACAAAATATCATCTTTACATTTCAGCATTTTCTTGAATCTGAAAAAGAAATTTTATTTCGTTATGATGCTTTGATCATAATGAAATAAACGTGCCTCAGCCAAGTTAGACAATTGAAAAACATAATTAATTTTAACATTAAGAATCCTTACATTTTTAACACCTTTGAATCCTTTCAGATCAATCTTTTTTTTTGTAAAAACATCATTAAGCCTTGTAGATACCACTGCCACTGCCGGCCGCCATTTTCGTATATCATTTTTAAATAACAATGTTTGTATTTAACAAACAGAAAAAATAATTTAATTGAATTTATTTTTATCCGACAATTTATTAAAATGTATATTATGAGACTTTTAAGAAGGCAATAAATTTGTGTAATTATTAATTAAATTTATAAGAGGCATTTATTTTGAAAAGGATGTACTACATAAACAATCTAAAAACTATTAAGTTGAAATAAACAACATTCATAATCGATCATGTGTCATGCCATTACATAAAGTCAGCTTATTAGTTTTGATTTCAAAAACCGGAAAATTTACTTCCAGATTTGTTGAAGCTGTTACTGAGGACCGTCGAAAACATTGTATAGATTTACTTATGAGTAAGCACTATCCAAAATGATGAATAAATAATTAATATTGTATAAGATAATTTAGGAAATAAAAATATCCAATTAATTTTATTTATATAAATATATTTTGATTAAAGTTGCCTGCCTAATCCATTCACGCTGCAAACATTATCTTTGCAAATACTTTCGAAGCAGAAGTCTTCCCCTTTCAGAGACAAATTACTCAAGACTGTGATCACTGATAGTACAAATAAAACAATATTTGCATTTCCTTGTCTTCTATTTACCTTTCTTAATAGAATTAATGCAAAATTTACTTGGAGAACCATTTATATATAAACCACCAGACTGAAATATTTATTAATCTTAATTTAATCAACGGTTGCACGAGAAAGCGATACAATGCAAAAAATAAAATATAGAGAAATCTCTATAGTATAATCAATTTCTATAAACACACAACTCGCATAAGAAAACAATTTGACTATTATGTGGACTTACTAATAAGCAGAACCATACAGGATAATTCTGTAATTTATATCCAAACATCTTGTACTGACATTTAATAAGAAATTTTTATTTTCTGTATTTTTAATGAATAGTACAAAAATATTTACTACATCAAATTATAATCTTTTTAAATTATTTTATACAAACACATTTTCCTTCCGTTTTCTGAAAGAAAAACCATTAAAATAAAATGATTTTTTAATAAAACCACTTTTTCATTTTTTGTAGTTTTTTATAATTACTTAATTAATTTGATTTTTTTTCTGTGAATAACTTTTTCTAAAAATTTATTTGTTTAGTAAGCAAGCAGAGTAATTAAAAAATAATAAAATTTAATTTTGCAAATTTTACGCCTCAATGATTTAAACCACCGTTGATTGAGAACTATAGACTTAGATAATCAATGACTGTACCACAGTGTACACAGCACGTGTCAGTTTAAAACTCATTTTAAAATTTACTGCAGAAAATTTCTCGTGCATCGAGTGGATTTTTGACAACTATGATATTTTAATGGTAGCTGTAAAATAAATAAATCATAGTGACATTACTGATATTACATTTTAATCTTCAAACTTTCAGTCGAATAATTCTCTCATTAAACACCGTATGAGGCATAATATTAGCACATATTAAAACATATTTACAGGAAAATAAAACCAATTCATTGAAAATTCCTAAAATTAGATAAATATAGACAAAGAATTGTCAAAAGAAAAAGACGGTTTTTCAAAATTTATTGTACACGTTAAAATAGTATATTTCCAACCCAGACAAGTAAGTGCTCCCTTGCAGATTGCGGTCAAAGTTTATACAATTGCCCAAGGTATGCAAAAGTACTTGATACTTTTAGCAAGGTTTGAATACTATTTTTCCCCAACCGGCAGAATTTTGTTGTAAAAAAGGAAAAAAGATTTAATGCCAGCCAATAGGGAATTAGAAATTACAAAATGTATTAATTAGTAGGCCAATTTTTTAATTGTTTGCTTAAAAGTTCTCCTTCTGCCCCGGACCGCAAAATTCCACTAAAATTTCCTTGTGCGTTACGAGATAATTAAATACACAATCGTTTGAGCCTCGAGAGTCAAAAACGCCGAAACTTATAGACCCGACACGTCAAGCCTTAAAAGTAATTATGCAAATCGCCAAAAGCTTATATGAAATAGAAAAGACAAAAATGAAAGTCAGTAACATTAGCCTTTGCAAAAATTTAACTTATTTCTTAATAAAATTAAATAAATTTTCTTAAACATGTCAAAATTTTCCAAAAATACATTTCATTTTTCTTGGCAAATATTTTATAATATAGAATCTAAATTTAGTGTATTAATTAAAACTTCATTATATTACATCAATAAAAATCTGAATAAACGTATTTTTATTGAAGCAATTTTGTGAAAAAAAGTCTGCTTAATGAAATTTATTCATTTTTAATGTTGCATGCGAAATTGTCCTATTATGGAAGTTATCCGCTTAAAATGAAATAATGAAATCAAGTAAATAATAAACTTGTAAAAATTAACGTAAATTATAATATTTCGAATTTAGACAAATAATTAAGTGGAACAACAACATTCTTATTATAATTGCAGAACAAAACAGTATAATATTTTTGTTTGGGATTATAAAATAAAGATTTTACGACTTCAAAGCTGTAACAAAGCGAGTAATAAATTTTCATTAAAATCTAATAACAGTCGAAAATTTCATAACGACTGGAAAATATGCACTCATACCACTCCTTGTAGCAAAGTATAACGCCCACACTTCTTAGCAATTATTAGTTAAATAAAATAAGAGCGGTCAGATGTTTTATGTTTGAATATAATAATTTTTAATTCAAATAAATAATGGTTAATCAAATTTTGTTTGAAAATACTTACCGTTGCAGATAGATAATCAATTAACGTTAGAAACTCACCTAAAAATAAAAGAAAAAAAAACATTAGTCGACAGTGGTATTTAATAATATATAAATTATTTTAACAAGTGCGCAATGTAAATATGTGCTTCACTATTATAATATTATATTGTTAAGATATCAGATAAGCGTGTAAAATATCCAATTAAAAGCAATTCCATTATGCCAGAATATGCGGCTACATGTTTCTAAGAACACGGAATTGAGGAAATCAGGATATATTGGGTATCACAGTGTAACACGATTAGAACAAGGCTATTTGATTATAAAACCATGTATATGAAGTGTGGCTAGGGTGCAAGTTTTAGGTGATTTGGTTCATATAATTTTGGAAGCAAATCCTAGCGTGAGAACTGTGACCATTCAAACTGTTTTGCTTAAACTTTGCACGAACTTAGTTTTAATCTTATTTTATCTGATTATAATACATGCCGGCCCTTCCGAAAGATATTTATTAAGTTCTTCATTTCTTCTTCGGTGCCTCAATCTTAGAACATTTCATGAATAGTAATGAAGTGCGTATCAAATATTGGTAAATCGAATGCTATAAATTTACTACCCAACACCATTTTTCATTATGCTAAATGTTGATAACATTTTCTAAACAACGCTAATTTTCTTACATTAAGTAAACACATAAAATATTTCTAAATTTCATGAAATAGATTTATTATTTAGAGAACAATTTGATTTCATTTAATATATTTGTTTTAACTAGATTCAGTTAAATTCAAAATTTACAAAACATTTATTAATATAATTTACTGTAACAAAATTATTACCCAATCATCATTATGGTAATCGATAAACAATGATATTCTTATGCAAAATCTTAAAGTTAATTTCTTATGTATTATTATATTCAGATATTGTGACACTGTACCTGTCAAGCATATATTATTAACCCTTATCTTATGTTATGGATAGAAAACCCTAATCCACATCCTTCATGTTTAAACTGAATACAATACATTTCCACTAGTATTATTATTATTATCATTATTATGCATAGCAGAGCATACATAACTCAAAGCATTTTAATATAAGTGTCAACAAGAAAATAAATGACAACAAAATGTATTCTTAAAAATAACTGAAGTATAAGCCATTCAAGAAATAATATAGCGGTTGGATATTTCGACATTGCTTCATAAAATAAATTTACAATTAGTGATATTTTTTACAAATTTCAGTTTTCAATTACATTAGAAATTCATTAAAAATTACTTCCGAAAATTCAATTTATAATCACTAACAATCTCAGTATTACGATAATAATTTCTGTGCCGGAAAGCGTGCAAATTGGTTTGTCCGTGCTAGTTTGTAGTTTCACCCTTAATTTTATTAAAGTTGAAAACACCGCAAAAGTTTATCATGTGGAAAATTTATTACGATACATGTTTTGAGCTAGCATTAATATTTATATGATTATATATGAGGACTTGATTAAATAAATTATTATATTCTAACACGGGCTTGGCAGAAAAGGAAGGTTCGTGAATACACATCTCGATAGATTACTCCCTTTTGAGTATTTGCGCGGAAGGTATGTAGTATGTGTGTTTAATAACTAAGGAAGATACACTACAATAGTCCCACTCCCAGAAGGAATAGAAATGCCAAACTTCAAACTCGTTCAATTGGTTGGTTAGATGTGTTCAAATTTTAATACGCGAGATATAGGATTTAGAGAGAATTTGCACTCAAATTAGAAATATGTAAATATACGAATATATTATGAATAATTGCTACTGCTAAAAATATATACGGGCACACGGTTTATAATCCAAACACGACTTTAATAAAACTCATTGCCGTTGGAATTAAACACATCTTGTGTTCGTGGTAAATTTAAAACTAGACTTTTTAGAATATAGTAAATATTTCGCTGTTTTCATTTTTACTTCAAATAAACCTAAAATTCTAGTCACAATCTATATGCTATATTTTGATAAAACCTTTTTAGTTCTTTTGAAATAGTTTTTCAATTACAAACCCTTTATTGAAAGTAAATATATTGCATCTATAATTACAATAAAACAGTAGTGGTGGTCGTTGAAAGGGTTCTAAAGAAACTCAGATATCCAAACCTTATTCTATACTTCAATTAATTGTATAATAAAATATATGATATAATTTTAAAGATCATATCATATCATATAATTACGTCTATATTTACTACTAAATTATTGTAATCTTCTTCAATGCTCAAACTCAATCTCATTAACTCGAACGATATACAGTATAATATTGCTTGCATAAATAAACATAATAAATTTAGGTCAACCAAACAAACAATACCAAACCTTCAAAATTCAATCTACAATTAGTACAGAAAAATATAATACTAGATAAAATTATGCAATTACTTTTAATTGGAATACATTTGACGGGCTTTGCGTTTTTCTGTTTCAATCAACTTAAGTTTTCCTTGAATAATTTGAGTAAATAATATAATTAGATATATTTCTATTTTTATTTTGAAATACTGCAAACAATAAAAAAAATTACAAATTTTACAACCATTTTATAGATTGTTCTGTTCAATTGTCTCGAACAAGACAGTATATAAAATTGAGTGTACATTTACATAAAATTTACTTCATCAATAAATTTGCAAATAAAATCGTACAAAAATGTATAAAACTTACATCTCAAAAATTCGCGATAAATAATTAATAAATCGATTATTTATATAATTTAAAATTAGATCTGTTAACTGAAATTGCAAACAAAGTAGATTGTTAATAAAAATTATTATATTAATTAGTAGTTTCTATGTGTCTTTAATGATTTATTTTATTTATACAATGAAAAGCTGTGATATGTTATACTATATATTAAGCTACTATCTGGTAAATATCCTCTATATATTTTAATCTTGATTTACAACATAATAAATTTAACCGCGACCTAAAAAGTTATCCGTTAAATGTTTCTTCTGTATTTTTATAGTATCTTTTAGATCAGTAGTTGGTAGTTTTGCTACATACGCTCACGTAAAGGTATTCGCGTATTCATACTGAGACAGAAAAAAACATGAAAACAGTTGCGAATCATCAATTGCATTTGATATAAGTTTAATTTTTTTAAAAACACAATAATTGATTATTTAAATATTTGTCTGTAATTTATTCAACAATTCAACTTGTGCAAAGCACATAATTTAATTTTGAAATAAAACCTTATTAAAACGAGTAATTTCTATATTTCCAATAACTAAACACATTTATTGTTCATTAAAATATCAATAAAAATGTTTGCCATTAATTGTTTATTTTTATTTTTAATTGGATAATTATAAATCGACCTTCATTTCTATTATAGTTTTGTCAAACTTCAAAGAGATTTATACCCTTACAAAATAACAATTGATATATTTGAACAACAATAATACAATATCCAAGATGTCAAGAAGACAAAACAATTTAATATATGGCTTAATAATAAATCCAAATATTTGATTTTGCAATTGTTAATACTGATGATCATAAAAATAAAAATAATTAGTTTTTTTTATTTATTAAAAATAATACATCTTATTTTTTTATATTTTACAGCATGATGTTAATATCCTCGGGATAGTAATGAATACATTTATCTACGACCACCAGCAAAATTGACGTTTACTCTACAGCCAACTACATACGCAAATGATTTTATCCGAACGTTTTATTTCTTTTTTAGTATTTACGTTAGTGTTTTATTGGTGGTTATTTCAAACTATTTGGTAATTTTCTAGGATATCCTAAATTCGGTATCCGGCGGATCATGCCACTATTTTAGATCAAGATTCGGTTCCGGCCGGATCTCAATAACTATGCTGTCGAATCCGGCCGGATCCAAATGTAAAAACAACATATTATATTAATTAATAAAATGCAAACAAAAAAATCATAAAAGTGAACAATACAAATAGAAAAATTAAAAAATATACTAAGATTTTAATATTTAAAAAATAATTACAGTGAAACTATAAATAGACAACTCCCATAACAGGATAATTTTGCATTTACCGGCAAAAATACATGTAAAGTAGTCCCTGTAAATCGACTTTCTAATAAGCAGTTATACTTTTGTAATTGTTGCAGAAATTTATTTGACAAACAAACTTCATTTATTTTTAAATTTTTCTTCAATCATTGATTCGATTTTCAATAAACGACAAAGCCACATAGAACATCATTTACATTTACACACACACACACACACACACACACACACACACACACACACACCCACACACCCACACGCACACACGCACACACGCACACACACGCACACACGCACACACGCACACACGCA
>JARJEC010139412.1:0-15556 GCA_030264575.1 Tachinus sp. AB-2021 | reverse complement strand
CAAAATTTAATAATAAAAAAATATAAAATGTAACAAATTTATTCAAAAGAGCAAAACAAATCAAATATTAGACCATACGCCTGGCAACAGATTAAACTGGCTCAACGAGATAACGGGCTGGCAAGCCGGCAGCCATCTCCCTGTATCGCCAACAAAACCCCATTTACTTATTGTATTGTAAAATACTATAAATGTGTAATTTGTTATTGCATGTAATGATTTTTTATTTACAGATCATCCATATTTAAAAAAATCTATTAATCATGAGGCTATGACTAGAACTTTTTTATAAAGCTAAGAAATAAAGTTTATATGTAAATTTTATTAGTTGAGACTAGTGAAATCTCAAACTGCATATTAACGATTATAAAAACTCTTTTTGTTATTTTTACCATCCAATATTTTATTTTTAGTACTGCAAGGATAAAATATAAATTAAAGTTATATGTAATTTAAGAGTACTACCTGTATTTTTAGCCTGATAATGATGAATGTATAATCGTTAAAAATAGTTCAAAAATTATTAAGTCGTAGTAAGAAATTTTTTGAACTTATATTATTGCTCACTTCAAATTTTTATTGTTTATAACCAAAATTAACTTTGACTTTAAATTTTACAAAATCACAACTAGCTTTACTGCGTTTCATTAAAAGTCTGAATTGAAAGTATTTATATTTAAATTTATTATTAATTTTATTATTAAATTATTTTTAATTGGTACTTTTAAACCGAATTTAATTTTTTTCTAATATGACCCTTCAGTTTATTTCAGTTTATACTGCGTACATATCATTTGTATCCAATATATTAAAATATACTATTTTAATTGTTAAAACAACTTAACGGTAATTACAAAATAAACGTATTATGTAATTTATAATTTATCATAGTTGGAAATCGATTCCTGCTACAAAGCATGTATTAACAATTTTTTTCGCTTTTTGAGTTACGTACATGATGACATTTTGACTATTATAGACTATCTTAGAATTAATTTTATCAACATTATTTTTTTACGCAAATAATTAGTGTGTGAAAAAGTTTGAAAAAAATGTAACACAAATTGACAATTTACATTTTTATTTAGCATTCTCTTTTATGAGCTCACTTCACAAACACCTGGTTATTATACTTTATTATATTATAAGCCCTTAAGGTAATTTTTTTCTCTGTTGAAAAATGATGTACTTTGCGTATCGTTAGTGATATATAAAGTCATCATTTTTACGCGTAGAAAAATTACTATTTTGTATTAAGTGCGTAAAATGAATATTTCCTATAGCGCGTGAGAATGTCTATTTTGGCCGAGACCGGAAAGTCGAAGCAGAAAAAAAATTGAATATGTAGATATTTAATCAACAAATTTGTGTTGTTTAACGAGATAATTAGTTATTAGCATAAATGTTAATTACAGAATTTTTTGTTGATTGGTTCTTCAAAATATCTAGAAAATATAAATTTCTTCCGTGACAAAATTTCAAATAATCGACAATTATCAAATTAGCGTTAATATCAAATGTATTTGACGTAAAATGATTTAAAGATATCAACTTTTTATTTAAATATGTTTTTACTAATATAAATATACCGATAGTTATGGCCGTCACGCGTTAATAGAAGCTGTTAACGGTCTCCTGGCAATGCTTTAAGCAAAGCTGTTTAATAAACGATCAACGGAAAGTGGTGTTATTCAAATTTTAATAATTAATTCAATTTAAAATTTACTAAAGAAAAACCAAACAAATTGTCTGCATGGAACACACACAGTTGAAGTAAAACCTTTAATTGTATTAAAATATAAGTATACTGCAAATTAAATGTCAACGTCAGAATCATTCCCATTCATCACTGCCTGCAACCCGTTTGCTCAATTGGTTTACGTTTTATTTCTCGGCATTTTCGGACTCACACTTGAATATAAAAGTTTTCACTTCAATAATGATATTCTGTGTAATTTTTTTGGGTTTTTTTTTGTTTAAAGTAAACAATTATTAAAATATTTTAATTAAAAAAGTTGTACTACTTATAATGAAAATTTTACCATTTCATTTTATTAATAGAAAACAGAACGCGATCTTGCAAATGCAAATCTAGAATATTGAAGCTTTAATGGTCTATATCAAACCTTGTTATATTCAAATCTCTAAGTTCAAAGATGACGGCAAAAACCGCCGGAGCCTTCTGTGTTATTTGTTATGAAAATTTATAAGAAGTTTCATTTTCAGTTTCTTATTAAAGCAATAGTCGGGTGGATGAATGGGTCACTATGGTATTAATTATTTGTTTTTGTAAACCACAAGCTCGCCCAGCCATCGTGTAATCATGTAATGAATCTCAAATAAGGCTCCATTTAAAAATTTAAATTGTACATAATTATTATTTACAATATTCATCATAAGATGTTCCGATAATTTACTTAACTAGACAGAGGTTTAATTTCGAATATTCGAGCGGGTGGGCGGATAACTACGGTATTAATTAGACATTCAATCCACATTTATAACTCACCCACCCGCCTAGCTATTGTGTAATTAAAAAAATGCTTGGTTCAACATATATATTGTCTGCATTTATTTGTTATACTTAGGTACAATTTTATTTATAATTTAAAATTTATTTTTAAGATATATTGTATTTTGTTAACCTGTAGCGATTTATCTGTTTGTACAGTTATTCAATAAAGATGATACTACTACTACTTAATTGATTCTAAAATTTAAATAACTAGAGCCAGGTTTAATTTCCAATTTCTTAATGTTGCAATAGTCGGCCGCGTAGGTGAATCAGTATGATATTAATTAGTGGTTTACATTATTTGATTTTGTTACCCACCGACCTGTCCAACTATTATGTAACTAAGAATTGATTATTCAACCCACATAAACTAATTCTAAAATAAATAGCTAGAAACAGGTTGATTTTCAATTTATTGATAACGTAATAGTTAGCCTGGTTGTGGATCACTACGATATTAATTACTAGTCTATATTATTTACTTTTATAACCCACCCATTCGCCCGGCTATTGTGTAATTAAAAATATGATATTCAACACACGTAAGGTGATCTTAAAAATTAAATAACTAGAGATAGACTTAATTTCAAATTCCTTGATTGCGCAATAGTCAGGTGGATGAGTGGGACGCTACAGTATTAACTACTGGTTCATATTATTTATTTTTATAACTCACTAATCCATCTAGCTATTGTGTAATTAAAAAATGTATATTCAACCTACTTAAGGTTTGACTAATTTCTTGATAAAAAATGGGTGACTACGTATTAAATACTGGCCCATATTATTTACACTTATAACTCATCAATCGGTCCAGGTATTGTGTAATTAATAAAAGAAGGTTTGCCTCAGATAAGGCAATCCTATAATTGGATTTACTAGAAAGAAGACTAATTTAAACCTTAATTATGCAATAGTCAGGCGGGTAGGTGGGTCATTACGTAAGGGTATTAATTATTAATCCATATTATTTACTTTTGTAATCCACCCGCTAGTTGTTGTGTAATTAAAAAAAATAATATTCAACTCTCCTAAGGTGTGCCAATAATTTGAATAACTAAAAAGTTTAATTTCTATTTCTTTTTTTTGTTAACCAAATTGCCGTGCTTGTCGATGGGTCACTACGGAATTAATACTGATCCATATTATCTACTTTTTAACCCACCGACCTGCTGAGTTATTATGTTACCAACAATTAGATATTCAATCAACAATTTGAATAACTAAAAAGAGGATTAATTTCCAATTTCTTGATAACGCAATAGTCGGGCGACAATGTTATTACTGGTCCTTATTATTAATTTTTGTAACCCACCCACCTGCTCAGCTAATATATAAAAAAATTAGATATTCACTCCAACTACGTTAATCTCAAAATTTGAGCTATAATTTCCAATTCCTCGATATTCTTTTAATATTACTAAATTCCCGTTTATTGCAATGTGTTTGCCTTTCTCACTCTTCTAAAAATGTTAAACTTTTATTATAATATATAATATTTTTAGTAGTAAAATCATATATGATGCACATATTATTTATTGCAACCAGATGAATAAAATTAGAACTAACTTTCTTTAATTTCTTTTTTTGATCTTGCATTATGTATATTAAATTGAGGTTAAAAATATTATACTCTAATATGCTTGTAATTTTAATTTACATTCAGACCGGCTTTTCAGCCATCGGCAGTGGTCTATTGGATGTTGGCGCGAAACTGTGTGTTGAAAATAAAGGTATATTAGAGTATAATATTTTTAACCTCAACTAATTCTTTCTGTTTCAATTGGTACGGGTCTGTATGTTTCATCAAGACACACTAAAATTGTACATGGATATCCCATATTATACGAATCAAACAAAAAAATTCAAAAAATTCTTATTAAAGGGTTATTAATTAGATAGAAACTCTATCAGCAGAAAGCACGCCTAAAATAATACTGTACAGTATTTCCGAGTAAGTTAAAAGCAATAGTAACTTGCACAAATCACGCATTACGTTATGTTGCGCTTCAGCTTGCATAAAATTTATGAAAAAAAAAACATATATTATAAAGCTTCCCAATAAAATGCAATAAGTGTATAAAATGTAAAAAACGGTGTCAAAAACGTAGAAACAATTAATTTTATGATTTGTAATTTATAACACCCAGTGCAATATAAAGTAAATAAATAATCGCGCATATGCTGAGTAATTTAATATTTTCAATAAATAGTTAAATGGTAAATATGTCAATTTTATTACTAAATATTTTACACATCATAAGAGATTTTATTTTATTGTACTGTTTTTTATTAATTGTAATTTCCTTAATTTCCTTGAGAATGATTGCTTAATCGATATTAGGCGAATGAACTAACATCTTTACATAAAAAACAGCATATTTGTATTATATTAAATCATTACTTAACTATTATTGTTATTATTATTATTATTATTATTATTAGTATTATAATTATATGCACGAAAATTAAATAAAATAGAATAATAACTTATTGCTAAATAACTTTATGCTGTATTTTAATAACATTAATTAAACAGAAAATTGTACAAATACAATATATGAATATTCTATATTATTTAAAAATAATTTCATTTCTATCCCATTTTTTTAATAATTTGCAATTGTGTAAAGTGGAAGTTCATTTTATAATAATAAACAATTTTTATTTTGAATATTTTGATAACATCGATTAAATTGCAAATAAAATGAATTCATTCTATGTTTTTTAAACTTTGTTGCGCACTTAAAAACACGTTCCTTTGTTAATTTGAAACAACTTTGGTTTTACATTATTTAAAGCAGCACGTTTTTGATGACTGATGGATAATATTTTAGAACTTCCACTACCAGTAAACTCAAATATCCCCATTCTATGTCACTGTTGTTGCAACGACGCGTTTGGATGATATTATGTTCTAAACAAACATGAACAACAAAAAAAAATAAAAATCCATTAAAAAAACAAAATAAATGAAGATAATCGAATTTAAAAAAATAAAGCGAAAATGAACGGAAAATTAAAAAGAATATAATACGCCAAAATAACGCCATAATAAACCCAAAACAACACATAAACGGAAATAAAAATTAAACAAAAAATTAACAAAAAATAATTAAGAAAAATTAATTTCAAAATCAAACTGAAAAAACAAAAATAATGAACACACAGTGAGAGTGAGTGGTTATACATTTTCTTGTAGGATTTAGGAAGAATATTTAGATACCAGAAATCCACCTTGAACAATAATAATCCCTACATGCAACCAGTATTACAATGCCAAGCTGACATTGCATTACATCGCAAAAGATCCAGTAAAAAATGGTTTAAAACCTGTCAAATTTAAAGTTGATACAAGCGGCAACAATCAACTGCAGACAATTGAAACTCATCAAGTGCAACTACTTGATTTCTGGGTCGCATAGAAACAAAATAGCACCGAAAATTGATTAGCGTATAATGCTAACGCAACTAATACAAATAAACAATAAAAATAAATTAAAATATGCAAAATAATGTCAAATAAACAAAATAGAAATTAAAGAAAGCAAGAATAATTAACAAAGAAAGCAAACAAAAATAAAGCGAAATTTAACGGATTCGGTTAAACATAAAATAATCAGTATAATATATGTTTTAACGGCAATAATGATGACAAAAATAATTTAAAACAAAATTGAATATTAAAAATAGCAAATTAATCAAAAAATAAAAATTAATAATAAATAAACATTAAAAAATAAATAATCAACAAAGAATAAATAAAAACAAATTAACAGATAATTTTAAAAAAATAAAAATTAAAAAATACGATTTTTATACTAAACAAGAAACAAAGGAAACTTAAACAAAATATCGCATTAAACAAAAAACAAACAAAAATAAGATTTTGATCGAAAAATAAACGAAAATGATGAATAAATAAGAACAACGAATGAAACAAATTAAAACGAAAATAAAACAAAACAAAAACAAATTTGTAGGCAAAAATTGGGCAAAACAAACAAAGAATAAATGAAAAATATATTGAAAAAAATGAATTATTTTAAAAATATCGAATTAAAAAATATTTTTATGAAATAAACAAAATAATCAAAAGAAAACTAATAACGAGAAATAAAATAACAAATATGTAGACCAATATATATATATATATATATATTAAAAGAAAATGCAAAATTAAAAATACTGTTCTAAATGTTTTAAATTTATTAAACAGATAAAGTAGATGGTAATTTTAGTAGAAACCAAAACTTAATTATTTGAAATGCAATTTAAAAATGATTTTGTGAATTTTATTTAATTAAGAACGTCCGTGGGTTGTTTGAAATTTGAGTTCTAAATGATTTTGTATTCATATAATTTTTACCAATCTAATTTTACTAATCTAAATAATGTTATTATAATGTTTAGCTTTTTTACTTTTTTCGTTTAAATAACAATAAGAATAAAAGATAGATATAGATAATTATAATTTATTTTGATTCTGCATAATTAAAAATATTTTTAAATGTATTTAGAATGCGAAATGTGTTGCTTGTAATAGATTTATTAGGAATGTTACTTATTTAATTCGTATTATTTCTTGTTGTTATTGTTTATATTTTCTAATATTCTTGGTTTAATAATTTTTGTTATTTACCTAAAAAGTCGGCGCTTGTAGCTCCAAATCCTGCCGACGCTGCAGCTGCGATATGTCCTAAATGAAGCGTTGGAGGATGGAGCACTGGCCTCTGAGGAGATGTCATTTTCGGTCTAGTTGGTGCTAAAATACTATCTATGGTAAATAATGAACTTGAACTGGCTGAAGTGGCTTGCTGTCGAGGTTTGTAGACGGGTTTGAAACCTTCGCCAAGGAACATATTTCCCAAAAAGTGCGGATTAAAAACACCGGCACTTCCTCTTGGTTGAGCCGACGTTTCTACCATCTTATAATCGTCTTCACTATAAGCTTCTTCCGGATACTCGGTGCTGGTCCCGTCGCCGCACCAATCCAACTCGGTCTCCTGTTTTACGTTGGCCAGCGTGAAAACGATTGAAATCAACAAGAACAATAATAATCGAACATAACTTGAAACACTCGCGTCTTGTTTGGGTATCGTCTCTGAGGCTGTCTCAGGCCAAGGATCTACGTGTAATGTGCTTGTGTAATGATCGAGCACGTTAGCCGCTCACTACCCTATCAGGCACGCCCCTGCCATCTCTCAGCCGATTGGTCGCTTTTCAACCCCCGAGTGTCATCGCGCCAATCGCACCAACACATCTTCAAACCCTAACAAATCGGTCCCAAAGGGGGTGAGCGTTAAATAGAAAGAGAAGAAGGACCCTCCGTTAAATGGCACGAATATAGCTGTCAATGTGAAATCTGATATGCCGCCTAAGAGGGTTGCATCTGACGTGTTTATTATATCGTGACGACTGATGTTATTATCATTATTATTAACGTGCCTGTGGGATGATGTGCTTTTAATCGACTTTCCACTGTGCCTTGGCAAGGGCGCCCTTTATATATTTCCAATTCAATTTTGGTTTCTCATTTAACGTTCCAGTTAATTGCCAGAGCACTGTTTTTAATTTCAATAAATTAACACCCCAACTGCTTTAATGCTGTCATACACAAAGCACTTAAAACCAATCAGTAGTGGCTGGCGTTCAAATCTATTTTAGTAAATAATTAATCGTTTTTCAATATTATCACCATACAAGAAACATTAATAATATTCTAATTTTGATCAAATAAAAACATTAAATAAAGTTTTATTAATAGTTTAATAATATGAATTAGTGTCTCATGTTATTCCAATGACATAAATATTTTAAACGTCCTTCAATAAATAGAGGAAGAGGAACACGGCTCATATGATTAACATATGATAATATATATATATATATATATATATATATATATATATATATATAGTATATATTGTAAACGTTTCGAACATTACTCATTGTCAGTACAATGACAAACTTAATTAATTGAAAAAAAAAGATAAATAATTTAATAGACCGAACATACTCGGGTTAAGTTTACCTTTCTACCGAAGAAGGACAATGAGTAATCTACGAAACGTTTAGGATAGATATAATATAAAATAAATTTCATCTACATTGTCCTATGAGCCGTTTAAAATCACTCTTCTCTATAACTATTTTCTATAAGCAAATTGCCTCTTGCAAAATTGGATTTTTGATTTTATTTTTATTTTTTATTATTGAGCAAATTAAGATTTAGAACAAACTATTAAAACAACAAAATAATCAGAAAGAACAGTACACGTGGATTTATAGCAAAGCGGCCGTTTAATTTAAGTATAGAATATATTCACAAAAACGATGCTCATACTTTTACTGTCGGTTTATTCTTTGATCTATCAAAATTACTTAATATTTTGGACATAAACTAAAATAACAAATTATAGAATCTAGTACTCACGTGGAACTTAATTTAACTATATTATGATATTTCATAAAACAAAAAATATAATATATGTTATGATCCAAATACTGCATACCTTCTGCTATACCTAGAAATTGGTAGTAGCGGATTATACAATATTAACATTATGTTAACATTGTATAATCAATCCGTTACTATCAATTATTAGGCATACCATAAGGTTCATTTTGCGGACCATTGATTATACAGCAACCATTCTATAAAAATACAGCAACCATTCAATTTTTGTAAATGCAACATTCTTTACAAAAGCAAGCTCTATTTAAGCAATTTTTAATTTCAAAAATTCCTTATAATCAGCATTGTTTTATTTTATAAAAGTAGTAAAAGTCGAAACCATTTTTATAACGTTGTTTATTTTCGCGGTTTTATTATTTTTTGTCTTAATATAAATACAAAAATAATTACTAGTAGAATGCACACAATTGTCTCACTCTTCTTAAAAGCTCATACACCTTAGGGATTTTCTAGAAAGCAAGAAATAAAACGAATAAATGTGTTACGTTTAAAGCCACGGCTAATAATAATAAAGTTATATCGGGGTATGGCTAAATATTTTGAAAACAAACGTTTTTGAGAAAACTGTTTCGAACCGATGTTATATCGTTTAAAATATCAAGACAGGGATAAGGTCAACATGATCTTTTTTAATGAAACATCCCATTTCAATCACAAAATAACAGGGATACTTTTCCAAAACACTACTCGACGACCTAATTTATCTTTCGGTGCTCGCATTTTTGTCACGATTTGATGAATCTTGACCTTGCGCTAATCTCCCCACTCAATGTCAAATTAATATGATTTTGAATGGTTCTTTTAAAATCGTACAACTTTAGGTCGAATTTGTTTCTCAAAAGCGTTTTATTTTTGAAATTGATGAAATCGTTTGCGGATTTGTTTAACATTTCTCTATAATGCATATTTGTGTATATCATATAATATGGAAAAAGTCATTGAATTCTACAAGAGTTTATACTGTTTGCATAAAAGCGTACTTGTATTTATATTACTCGTATATTTTATAAAGACCGTTTGTAAAGTAATGTATTAATTCGGTAAAATTCAGATTACATAATTTTCGAAAATCGCACGGAATGAATCCTATACTTGACGGATCCATGAAAATTAAATATGATTTGAAGTTGCAATCACAGCTCACAGCATGTACTAAATCACATGTTATTCAACTTTGGGTTTTGCAAATTTGTCAATCAGAGATGTATAGACTAGAATGTCAGCTAATTGAGATTCAATTCAAGCCAATATTATATATATATATATATATATATATATATATATATTTTATAGAATGTGATCACATGCTGGATACATCATGTAATTCCTCCTTCAGTAGGCATTTATCTCTGATTAATTTTCAATCGAAAATATTAAGATCGGTACAGTCAGAAATAGGTAATAATCGAGAGTCGACTCGAGAGAAAAGAAAAATGACATGAACTATTATAAATATAGTGTTATTGAACAATTTCAACTTAGCTTTCATTTCAATATCCAATAATTGGATGACGTAATAGCTGTACCGATAGGTGGGTCTCCAAAGCTATTGATCCAGTATTTATTACTATAGTGACCCACCCAACTATTAATACGTCATCCAATTGTTGGATATTGTCTCTATCTAGGATGTTTCTGCAAATATATTACACAGGATGATTAATGTCAATTGTTATTTAAATAACAGATGACAATTGCAGGAAAATCGCAGGTAGGGGATAACATCCCCCCCTATATTGCACTAAACGATGCATGTCAGTTTTTATTTAATCAGGTTAGGTTAGGTGTTTTGTTAAAAGACAGTTGACATTCATCATTTGGTATAAAATTTTGCAGAAACATTGCAGGTGGCTAGGTCAATGCACTATTGTTAAAGCTATTAGTCCAGGAGTTATTACTATTCTAGAAGAAAATTTTGGGCAAAACATTTAAGACATGAAACTTTTTCGGGTGTTGAGTGCTGTACACCTAGGACATGGCTAATGCCGGCGTTGGGCACATTACAGTTCTAGCGTTCCTTCATCAATACACTTTTGTTTTAAAATGTCATACAAAAACTACAATTTTTTCTGTAACTTTCTAAAAGTTTGAACTGGTCATATAGACTGGTAAAGTATGAAATTCTGTGTAGCTTTTAACATTATATATGATTTGTGATAACATCTTCACACAACTCAATTCATTTATTGTTACAGATTGCAATAGCTTCAAATCTAAATTTGATTCAATTAAATTATCGTGCCAAAGAATTAATCCTCATATAAACTTGTACTATTAGTTATTCCTTGCAAACCGCTTGCTTTAACTATAATATCAAACACCGTTCAAATTCTCTATTATCTCCAATAATGCATTATAAATTTTACAAAGCTGATATCTCAAAATCTATTAATTATATAATATTCTGGTTGACCATCTAGTACCACTCGGGGGATTAAATGTCTCAGTATTAACTGTTGTCAGGACCTCTCAACAACAACAATAGAAAATTAAGTTCACTGTAGTGCATCATTCACAACAAGATTTAATCTTCTCCCGTTAAATCACTAGCTTAAAAAAACAACAAACTGTTGAATTGACTAAAGAGTGGCAATTCTTATTGTCAATGAGAGTTGTTCAATATAACAACCAACGTCTACAATCAGTAATTATTGAAAAATATTTGCCAACCAACCAATTCAGGTCCTACAACTAAACGGAGGCACGATTTTGAGTTAATTTGCTCCTCTTTCCGTCTGTAATTTATTCCATTACGATTTGTTTTGCTGCCGCTTCTTATAATGTTGCCTGATGCGGCCGCTTCTTCTTTGCGTCATATGATCAGTCTGCCCTGTGTCATGCAACAATTTTATGTTCAATTTATAAAATGCGTCTGTACTTTCTTGGTGCTCGCGTGTTTAGATTTAGCACAAAATGCGCATTGTATGCCGATTTTTGCCAAATATCACAATAAATTGCATTATAAATATTCATATATATATTCGTATAAATTTAATGTGTCTAGCTTCATAAAACAAAATTAAACAATCTTACCTATGGCTTGGGTCCCTCGAAAATCCAAATTTTCAGAAATTTTGTTAACAGAACCTCATTATAAAAAACAAAATTGAAATAAAATTTTATAACATCAAAATATAATGGGATTAGAAAAAAAATATTTTGCCACATTATTCAAAATTGAGTGACTTGCGCGCTTTTATAAATAACATAATTATTATTTAAGTTGTACTTTATTTTTTCAAATTCAACCCAGTATCACGTAAAAGTATATTTTTTTGCTATCAAACGACTCCAAAAATATTTGTTTTAAACAAGTATTAAAATAATATAAATTTTTTGTGACATAAAAAAATGTTTAAAAAATGAGGCCAAAATGTTACCAAAACCACTGAAAATTCGGATTTATATGTAAAATGGACCAAGAAATAAAAATTTGTAAAAATTTACCGTTCTATATAAAATTAGAAAATTAGTGTTATTTTCAATTAAATTGAAAATGATATTTTTTTAATTGGCTGTTAAGTAGAGTTTTATGATAATTAAATTCAACAACTCGCCGATAATCATTAAATTTATATCAAAAATTATAAAAAGAAGGTGTAAAATACGTATGGATTAAAGAGGGAAAAGTATATGTCAGAATAAATGATGGAACAAAAGCATAAAAATCTAAAAAAATTAAAAATTATCCAAACATAATAATAAGAACATGGCACACAATAAAATATACTTGTTAAATATAAAAAAAATGAGAAATAAAATAGATGAAATAAAGATAATACTAAAAGAACACAAAATAGATATACTTGCATTAACCGAAACAAGGATTTATGAATACGACTATGAAATAACGACATAAATATAATAGCATACACAACTGTATAAATCAGCAAAAAGGAGGCGGTATAGCTATCTACATAAAAAATCACCCGAACTACCAAATAAAAACAAACAGAAACAAACATATTAACAGAAACCAAACCTCACATAATAATAGAAAATTTCAACATAAACATATTAAAAAATTAAAACATGGAATCCCTATATAAATATATTATACAAGAATCGGGTTCTAAATAAAACAAGTGTAGAAAACTTTACAAGATCTAATCAGAATGAAAACACTGTAAGTATTGTCGTGTTATAACTAATACACCAACAAAAAACAAATGTATCAAAACTAAGGCTCTTTAATTTACTGACCACACCGCTATAATAACATCATGGATAACAAATGAAGTAAAAAGAAATTATTTTGCAAAAACAAAAAATCTATAAACAAATTATAATGAAATAAGAAATTTTGTTTGAAAAAATTAATGCAAATAATATAAATGCATTTGCCGAATAATAAAAGATACTGTTAAAACTCATACCTATATAAAAATAGAAACCATCACTTTAGCAGACATAAACTAAATGCCACAAATAAAAACATAAAAAAATGTTTAGAAATAAAAGAAAAGAAACGGATGCACATATAAAGAAACAAAAAATGGAATACTACGAAAACCGAATAACAGCAGTAGAAAGTAACTCTAGTAAAACTTGGAAGGAACTAAATAATATTCTAAAAAATTAAAAGAGAAATAAAACAATAACTGATAAAACGAAAATAGCAAACATTATAAATAACTACTTCAATAACATTGGAAAACAATTTGCCAAAGAAATAATAATGAATAATCCTAAAACAAAAAAATAACAATTTATAAACGAGTAAAAAATTAAATAGAAATAAATAAAACTAATGTTGAAGAAATAGATTTTTTCTATTTCTTGATAATTATAATGGATAAATTTTAAAAAAATGTCAACTCCAGGAAAAGACGAAATAACACACATAATTGTCAAAGAATTGAAACATGAAATAACACCAATCATAGAGCGGCTAACCAATATTATAATAACACATGGTACATTTTCGAATGAACTAAAAACTACATCAATTATTCCAATGTACAAAAAGAGAGATAAAAAAGGTAAAAAATTAGAGACCAAAAATGTCTTTCATGATTAGCAAAACACGTTAACAATAACAATATAATAAATAAACTTCAGTATTTGTTTCAAAAACATTTAAGTACAACATTAGCAATAACTGATATAGTCAGTAAAATTGAACAAATGCTGAGCAAAGGAATGTATATATGTAATGTAAAGTATACATTTATAGAACTAAAGAAGGCGTTTGACACAATATCAAGATGAAAACTACTAAAAAAGCTAAACTACCTAGGAATTGGGGAAAAAGCTTACAATAATAACGAACTTCTATTACAAACAGAAAACAACAGACCAAAATACAGAACATATACAGCAAACAAAGTATTACGGAATATGGAATTCCACAAGGAGGAGTACTAGCTCCACTATTATATAATCTATATATAAATGACATCAAAGAACTTCAACTAAATGGCATTCTGTTCATGTATGTTGGCAATACCTTTATATTGCACAAAGGGACAACTGAGAAGGAACTGGAAGAAAATATAAATAGAGACCTACATATATTAAACAAATGGTACAAAGAGAATCTTTTAACAATAAACACAAATAAGACAAACTACATGATTCTATCGCAAAGAAACAAAAAAAGGTTCAATATAATTAATTAAAGTGACCGTTATTATGTGATAATCCAAACTTATAAATTAAAAGCCGAAACTAGTAATGTATTCGAGAGAACAAATTTGTGATAGAAAATAGTAAATTGTTTTATTTTATAAAAAAAATTCAACTGAAAATAAAAAATACGACAAGTACAATACACCAAATACCAATGCATTATAATAAATCAAGAAATAAATTGGAATCAACATATCGAAGAGGTGTGTAAGACTAATGCTTCAACTATACGAGGTATTTACAGAGCAAAAGAATACGTCGCACAAAATCAAATAATGACAATATATCAATGATTATTTACATAAAACATAGGTAAATACCACGAAATATAACATCAATAAAATACAGAGACAAAACAAATTACTAAAAAACATACTAAACCTAGGTAAAAGAACAGAAACAAACACCCTTTACCAAAATAAAAATATATTCAATGTATCAGCTATAACAAAAATACTACAATGTAGTATATAAAACAAAAAAAATCAAAAGCAACATAAAAATGAAAATGAATAAAGAGATACACGGCATCAGCACAAGCTGAAAAAGTGACATACGCATAACGAAATATCGAACTAATAAACTAAACAAAAGTCTAATCGTAAAAGTAACAATATTATATAACTTACCACACAGCATAAACAACGAAACTAATAAAAACAAATTTAAAACTGAGTTAAAAAGAAATTAAAAAAAGAAAGTTAACTTTAAAAACTAAATATAACTTAAAAAAAAGAAATGAAAATCAGTACAGAATTAAAACTAGTAATACCATGTTATACACATGCATAAATATGCAACGAAAGCAAATTTTTTTTTTTTTTAAACTCAAAAGGCCACTTGATTTTTAGCATCGGCGCCAACTATGTCCATAAAAAAGCCCAAACAAACTTTTTGCGAAAACTGTAAAAATGCTATATTAATATTACTAA
>JARJEC010139382.1:0-17501 GCA_030264575.1 Tachinus sp. AB-2021 | reverse complement strand
CATTTTATGACATCTGAATAATGCAGACGACAATTCTTGACGTTTAGGAACATTTTGTGATGGCTGAGGGAATTTTTTGAAATTGAAAAACATTTTCTGACATCTAGAAGTATTAGTCGCTTACGTTTTGGAACATTTTATGTTGACTGGGGTCATTATTCTTCATGTTTAGAACATTTTATGACATCTGAATAATGCAGACGACAATTCTTGACGTTTAGGAACATTTTGTGATGGCTGAGGGAATTTTTTTAAATTGAGAAACATTTTCTGACATCTAGAAGTATTAGTCGCTTACGTTTTGGAACATTTTATGTTGACTGGGGTCATTATTTTTCGTGTTTAGAACTTTTTATGACATCTGAATAATGCAGACGACAATCTAATATAAGACGACAATCTAATATTCTATCGGTGGACTTATTATTTGCTGTAAAATATCCATATTTGTGAACTATTTACCACAAACACAATGCACCTTACGCATATGGTAAGGACTTTCTTGTACAATAACAAATATCTTACCTTGAGCGTTTCACATCCAACTGGTTCACAACCGAAGCGATGATCTAATTGCCCCATCGTTTTTTATTATCGATTTGTTATTAAATTATATTTTTATTTTTTTACAAAAAAAATCATTGTTCAATTCAGAAACGCTTTAATAATCTTTTTTAATTATTTATTAGTGAATTTTTTATGTTATAATTTGTTTAATTGCATTCATTTATTGATTTGAAGAATATCCGTGTGTTCGCCTTGAATTATTAATAAATCGTTTACGTATGTATGTTCCTATCGTCTCACAGTTTAGCTAATTGAATGCCCATGATTGTTGTTTTCTCACGCCGCGTTTCAATTTACACTTGAAATAAAAAATTTATCCAAACAATTTACTAAAATCATCTTAAAAAACATCGCCGAACGCAATTCTTTCTTTATAACACGCCAATTGCTTTAATTTTATTAAAATCGTTTAAAATACAGCTTCAATTATAGTTTTTTTTTAGTAAAAAGTACTTAATGACTTAAGGATTAATTTTTTTGATTAAACAAGCTAATGACTATACATAAAAACAAATTAGTAATGACCTAAGGATTAAAATTTTGTAAGTACTTAATGACTTAACTTATTAACCCATTACTGACTGCCCACTATTTTTTCCTTATTTGGTCATTAAATTCAAATCTAAATTAAGTGGGAAATTTTCGCTACTGTGCCACTGTTGATTTTTAAAACATTCATTCAAGCCATTCAAGCTTTAGGATAAAAAAATTTTAATTAATTAAACTAATGACTAGATACATAAAAACAAGTTAGTACTTAATGACCTAACGATTAAACATTTTTTTAGTACTTAATGACTTAATGATTAACTTTTTTTAATTAAATAAGCTAATGACTACATAAAAACAAGTTAGTACTTAATGACCTAAGGATTTTTTTTTAAATTAAATAAGCTAACGACTATCCATAAAAACAAGCTAGTACATAATGACCTGAGAATTAATTTTTTTACTTAATAACTAACGGATTTAAAATAATTTAAGTACTTAATGACCTAAGGATTATTTTTTTTAATTAAGTAAGCTAATTACTTTATTCATAAAAACAAGTTAGTACTTGATGAATTAAGGATTAAAATTTTTGTAAGTACTTAATGACTTAAGGATAAAAAAAATTAATTAAATAAGCTAATGACTATACATAAAAACAAGTTAGTACTTAATGACCTAAGGATTAAAAAAATGTAGGGGGTAATCAGGGTATACAGTGGTTAAGGTGCTAATGACTTGCAAGTATTAAAAATTATTACAATATAATAGCAATAATACAAATTTAGCAATATTGTCTCTGTTTAATCGTTAAGTGGGGGGCGTGATTTTGTTTGTATTTAAATATATCAAGGATTCCAATAAATTTAAGTTTAATCTTTTCTTAGCGTTGTGAAGTATTTTTATGTCTTCAATTTTTGGAAAAGTATGCTGATGTTCGCGAACGTGGTTAGAAAAAGTGGAATCAGTTTTATTTGTATGGAAAGATCTCTTATGTTCTTTAAAACGTGTTCCGAAATTCCTTCCTGTTTGACTTATATATACGCTATGACAATCTCTACATGTTAATTTGTATACTTCGGATTGCCCGAATATGTCTCTTGTTTCCTTTGGAATAAATAAAAAAGATGAGAGCTTGGATGTAGACCTAAAAGCAGATTTGATATTATTTTTGAGAAGAACGTTTGATATGGAATTTGTGANGTCTCTGTACTATATCCGTTATTTAGTCCAATTTGTTTGATTATATTGAATTCTATGTTCTGGTCTGTGTTAGTCATGGGGATTGTGACTGCTCTATGTATCATTGAATTGTATGCCGAAATTTTTTGACAAATTGGATGATTTGAATCAAAAGGAATTGTGAATTATATTTATTATTATATTATCAGAGAATTTAACAATATTTTGATTTACCTGAAACTTAAAAAAAAATGTATTCAATGTCACACAAAATAGATATCGTGTAGGTGAAAGTTTTTTAACTCTATTTCATACCATTTTAACAGAGATTGTCAAATTATTATTGATTTTTTTTTATTTAAAAAATCATAATATTTTTTTATTTAACTAGCATACAATAAGCAACATAATTTATTTCTAAAAAAACTCAAATTTTAATAATCATCAATACACTCGTTGTGTTGTGAAAATTGCGTGTGTAACAATTGCAGCAATAAGTACACTGACATTAAGCAACGCATTGTCAGATATGTAACGCCATCAATGCAAACCACTCGATTTAATTAATGTTTGCTACTATCTGATATGTTAAACAAATTTAATCGAATTAGATAAAAAAAATTGAAAATAGTCTACTAAGTATATTTTTGGAATGAAAATAATAATAAAATTTGATAATAAATAATAAACAAAATAAATTCAGTAAAATTAAATACATCTACAAAGGAGCACAGAAGGCATACAAGTATATTGTATACAAGTATACAACATAATAAAGAGATTAAGGATTACCGGTGATAATGACTAAGCATAAATCTGACGTAATATATTCAGCAAAATAAATATATTTTATCTATATTTCTATAATTAATAATTTTTTTGATAATTATTAAAAACTATGTATGCACATAATAATAACACATACCTTAATAACGAAAATAAAAATAATAGCCTCATTTGGAGTTAGCTGCCGGGCGACCTCTGATTTATATTATTTACTTTAATGACAATATCGTGTTTTCCAAAATCTTTTGAAGATGGGGTTATAAATAATTTAAATACAGTTTTGTTTACATATCTTGGTTATTCTATCATTTTATTAATAAGAACATAAATGTTATATAATTAACTAATAATTGAGACAGTTTCATATTGATTAGAACCAATTTAAAATTGAAATTTTCCTACTTTAAAAAAATCAAAATCTACAAAACTATGACATAAATCTTGCGATATATTCATTAACTAATTATTAGTCATTCTAGATTAAAAAATTAAAATTAAAGATCAGATACATTTTTATCGATGAGTATTTTTTTGATAAATGATGACAATGAAGTTTGGATTAATTTTTATGGCTGGTTATATTAAATTCAAAATGACGTCACAATACAGCTAGCGCTAAAAGCGGTAGTATACCTCAACTATATCATATTATAGACAATCGAGTACACCCCCATGAAATTATTCAGATCACTTGGTTCTGATAATTTTTCTATTGGTACACCTGTTTGCGCCAACCTCATTTTATTGCTTTACGCTATAATGACGTGGCGCCATCTGTTAGTAATGAATGAAGTTTGGCTTATCATATTTGCCTAAAAAATGCAATCGTGTGATCGCTTCTTGACATTGTGGCATAATAAATTGCATCTTTTTCAAAGCCGGATTTCGTGTTAATAGATCACAATGTTGCTTCTATAAGACTTCCGGTTAGTTGTGCGTGAAGATAATCAAAAATGTATTCGGGAAACGATTCGACGGAATCTCAAAATTACACGCAATGGGCACTGAACCCGTCCACCTACCAGAATATGTCCAACGAGCAAGTAGACTGGGCAGCCCTTGCACAGCAATGGATTATCATGAAAGAGGCAGGGCCTCCATTGCCAGATCAAATTACCGCGGCACCGCCGCCACCAATTATAAGCAAACCTAAAAAAGATGGGGCCGAAGGTGGTGAGGCACCTATGGATGTGGAAAACGATGATGAATCGGGCAATCAATGGAACGATGGATCTAGTGATTCATTTCCCTGGAATCAACCAGTTGCTCCTCCTCCACCACATCAACCATGGGGTTGGAACAATACCTGGTCGGCTACTCCACCAACCGGACCACCACCACCTACGAATTCGCTAAAGCCACCATTATTACCAACTCCGGGTTACACGTTTGGCAACAATAAAGAAGCAACGGTTGACAATAATTTTGGGTGCGTTTATAAATATTATTATCAATTAACAAATTTTGCAAGTTAGACATTATTAAAACATAAATTTAGTTATTCTAGTGTCTCGCCTCCGATAGGAGGTTATTGGACTACAGCAGGCACTTCGAAAGTGATTAAACCCCATAATAAACGTTTTAGTAAAGTAAATGTGCCTGTTCCGGCTTCAAAAACACCGCCTATGACATTGGATGCCGCCAAAAGAAAACAATTGCCTGCTTGGATACGTGAAGGTCTTGAAAAGATGGAACGTGACAAAATGAAACAAATTGATAAGCATCGTGAACGCTTGGAGAAAGAGGAGTTTGTCGATAAGACAAAAATGCGAGAGAATGCAATGGAGATATTAAAGTCCACTGTTAAAGAAGTGGAGCAGAAGAGATTGGTGAATATAATATATTAAAAATTTAAAACAAATAAATATAGTAATATGGTTTAATCTTTTAGAGTGTGTATGATGATGACTCTGATGAAAGCGTGGTGTCCCCACAAAGAAAATCACCTTCACCGCCGCCTTTGACTTATGAAGAAATGGTTAGGAAAAGATTTTAAATGAATTGAGTTGTTATAAATGGTTTTAATTTGCAGATGCTAAAAGTGAGACGAACAATGACTGAAATTCTATTAAAGGTAACAAATCGTGAAATTCAAAACATATGTAGAGAAGAACTGCAACGACACGTTAGAAAATTGAAAGGTATTGTACAAAATATATTGCCCCAATGTATAAATCACAATAAGGAACAAAGCATAAAAAAACATTTGAATTATTTTTTATTATTATTATTATTATTGTTAATAATTATTTTGTCAAAGTTGTGTGAGATTGTTAGCAGGATGGATCTAATATGTGTGTTTATGTAAACTTCAGCCACAGACCAACGTGTTTCTGCACCCAGCGGTGCGAACCTTAGTGCCAAACTTGGTAAGTTACAACAAATATTTTACTTATTTCCACCTTCTCGTCAAAAGTATCTCATCTTGATTTGATCAAGTTTGTATTTTTGGTGGGTTATATTAATTTTGGTATTTATAAAAACTATATTGTAAATAAATATGTAATGGAATTGTGGGACATTTCATTTTTGTTTGTGAACTGGGTATAATTTTCAATAAATGTAACAGGTCTCGGAGCTTATGAGGGTTCTGACGAAAGCAGCTCCGAAAGCGAGGATGGGGGAAATCACGGTTATCTGGACTCGGATTCAGAATTGAAGGCAAGCATTAGTAAACCTTTATTGATATTAAAATGTTTTATTATGTTCTTGCCATATTTCAATTTTCTCCAGATTATATTAAATTTGATTGTGCAAGAAGCGATAAAATATATTTGAGGTTATGTATTGTATCTTTTTATTAAAATTGATGGTATTCTGACAGAAGAACGTAAATTACATTTGCTTGATTTTACAGTGGACATAAAAAAGTGTAAACTAAAATATAGCCTATGTAATGACCAAAACTAATATATAATTTTTAGAGGTATCCAGGTTAGTGTTATAACAATTATTTTTAAATAGAAACAATTTAGATTAATTTTGACCTGTAAGTCAAAGTGCAAAATGATCTATAAAAAAATTTATAGATCAGTTTGCGTTTACGTTGCAGGTAAAAATTTATTTTAAAAAAAGTCGATATATGACTACACATTTTGACTGTTAATGGCACTATTATAAAGAATATATTTCAAAATAAAATCTGATAATTATATTAGTTTTAAGTTAGTTATTATATATATATTATAATAAACTACTTACATTAGTTTTATACACTGATAGTCATAAGTGCCAACTTTACACGGCTAGTATTTGAAACTGTACGCACAGGTGAATAAAACTTGTGTGGTTTTTAAACAATATTATTTTCAGATGCCATATATTACAAATATTGTAGCACGTCAACACACTTTTCTAGTGATCACAATATCTCGTTTTACATTTTTTTGTCGTTTACTTCCTATTGTCAGAATACCATCAAAATGTCACTCTATGAAAAATTTATGCTTCTATGAAATACAGACATAGTAAACTGTTTTATTATCCATAGGAAATTATTGTTTCAATAATTGATTGTTTGGTTAAAAATATAGGATATAATAAGAAGGCGAAAAGAAGAATTTTCAAAAATTGAACGAGATATAGAACATCGATTAGCGGAAGCCGAGAAAACCACCAATGAGATTAGAGCGGTATCACCGGATAGCGATTCACAGGTAGACGCAAAAGTGCAAGGTCAGTATTGTACAGATAATTTGAAAAAAAAAATTACTTGTTGATCAACAATCGATTCAATTAAAATAAGCAAGCTTACCGAAAATTACGCTACTCATTCAAATCAAATTTAAAATGAAACAAAAATACAAGTATTCTTTTTCAGAAAATATTAAATTGACTTCAACTGTTGATTGAAATATTATGATTCTGTAGATGTGCAAATATTACTTGCTTATTGGACGTTTCAAATTTAACAATGCACAATCTTTGTCTTAACACATTCGCTGCTTGACACCTATTAGTGTTTCTTTGTGTATGTAGCTTTGCGTGTATGTCACGAAATCTTTGTTTACTTTAAATTTGCAAGTATTTCTTTTGACAGCAGGCAAGTATAATGTACTATTGTCCGCATATAAACATGTGTAATAAAGTAATACTTTTATGTAGTTTGTAATTTGTGGCTTTATATACTGGCAGGCCCAAGCCATAGAAAGTTTTATTTTGTTATTTTTAAAGCTAAAGAAATGAAATACACAAAAAATGCAATTTATTATTCTTATAGGTTTTGCACAGAATCGACTCATTATTTTACTTTTGTTTTATTTATAAAATGTGTCACAGTAATCCCACGAGTTTTCCATTTAAAAGAAAACGACTTTCTGGCCAAAAATTACAAACACATGCTTTGATGTCGATTCCCACTAGAGCGTGCAATGTTGACCATAATTTTTTATTAGCTTTTTCAATTACATAAATATATATATATATATATATATATATATACATAAACGATGAAAGGCTCTTTTACAAAGAAACATAAACATAAAATTAGAATAAAATATCCACAAATACGGTTTCTAAAAGGAAAGACTTTTTTTTTCTAATAAAATATTTAAATATAGTAATTTATCCTAGTAATGTTTATTTATCATTAATTTTAGTTTCAAATTCTAACTGACAAACGTATTTAATAAAATATAATGATATGTGTGATATGATTTGGGGCAATACCGTTTTTATCTAAAAAATTATATCACCTACGGGATTCGTGTTATTGTGCAACGAATGTGTTAACACATAGTGAATTTTTTAAGATTTTCAATCAACGCTTCAACTGCTGCTTTGTATTGGAGAAAATATACTACACCATTTATCAGAATCATGCAAATCATTTATATTTAAAATGTTAAATTTACAGATTTACTTAGGTCAAGAAAATCGGAAGAGGGTACACCACCACCCAAGACAAACTCCCACAAATTGTTGCGAAATAAAAGACAATCATCTCCATCCACTATAAGCGATTCGGATACCGATAGAAATTCGAAAGATTGTCGAAGCAAAGAAAAACAACGGTCGAGTTCGAGCGATCGGCATACAAGACGTTCACGATCACACACTCCACGTATAAAAAAGAAATACAATTCCAGGAGCAAACGCTCCAGATCGAGTTCGAAGAGAAAAGAATCGAATCGAAAGGAAAGTAGTAGACGTAAATCGAGATATTCACGTTCTAGATCAAGGTCCAGATCATTTAGGAGTCGACGCAATCGATCGCGTTCTAGACGACGTTCGGATTCTCATAGTCCGTACAGACGGTCGAGAAGCAGATCACGTAGCAGTAGGAGGTACAGACGATCCAGATCGAGGTCGTACAGCAATGGAAGGGGTAAGAAGTCACATAGACATTGAATGAGCGTGCGCATCCCCAAGGATTTTTCAGGTTGTATAAATTATTAACATCTAATACTTGTCTGTGATACCTGTCGATCAATCGATTACTAATTTTAATTTTCTCTTAGGATTGTAATATTCTACAAGTTTCAACACTCAACTCCCCCTCTCAAATCTGTTTTTTAATATTAATTATATAGGAAAAGTTTGTAAATATAGTAAAATGAAAGTAACTAAATTATTACAGCGTTTTACTCAAAATCTTCATCATTAAATAACCTAATATTGTTTTGTACTTCCTACAGTCGCAACAATAAAAAATATCAAGAATGTTAGTTACTAAATATTAAGGCTTTTACTACTTCCAGTTATATTCACATATGCATAGAAGTTTTAAATGAATTAATTTGATATATTCACAATGTCGAGAACATTTATCACATGAAATATGTTTTTGTTGTTGCGGTTGTATCTAAAATGGGTAACTCTCAATAATAATTTCGTTGCAATCCTAATTACAAGTACAAGTTAGGTAAGCAATCGTTTTTAAATAATTATAGCAATAAATACTTGTAATTAATTGTTGATTAATAATTTGACAACTTAGAAAAATAATCAGGCACAACATTTTCATCTCAATTTTCCTTATATTGAATGAGAGCGAGCGAGAGAGAAAGATGCTTATTAATGATTTCAAATACGATTTTGCACAAAATTAATCACAAAAAAACAATTGCATCACCTGAATTTGTCTTCCCATTGAATAAAATAAATGTAAAATGATTGATGAATTATTGGTTGTCCAATATTTATTAATTGTTTGGTCATTGTACTTTATATACAATAATTGAAACAAAATAAGTTTTCATTTCCCCTCTCTCACAATTCCAATAATTCTTTCCACTTTTACTGTAAAATATCAGTTTTCATCTTTCAAATAAGTCGGGCGCTTTGAATCAAAAAGGACATGTCTATCTGCCCAATTTTAAATATAATGCTGAAAAGTATCACACATTTACCTTTAGCCTGAAGAATACAAAACTTTGATAATATATTACTATACTAGAATTAGTTATATTTTTTCATATCTATCAGAAACAATTATTTACCAAAGAAAACTGCAGAATTAAATAATTTAAAATATGACATGTCTGGTTTTTTTTTATTCTGAGAGACTAGTGATTAAAAATTTATCGCTCCCAGATGGAGTTTGGTATTTTACAGGTTTAATATTTTGATAGCGAATATGTCACTCTGCCATTACAGATTTTGTTGATAAATATTAATAATCAATAACGCCCTAGTTGCAAAATTGGAAAAAATAAAGTAATTATATTATAATAAAATAAAATAATAACAGTGGATAAGTGGCAATAAAGGACCAAATGTCTGTTTATTTTAACATGCGGACGTTTCGGTGAAAAATAAATAATTACCTTCCTCAACGCTCCAAAATAATGTTACAAAAATAAGACGAAAAACATCATCCAAATCTGTTTTTGTCTTTTTATTTTTGTAACGTTATATTGTAGCACTGAGGAAGGCGAGTTTTATTTGGCGATCAAAAATTTATTGCTCCCAGATGTATATTGGGTTGCATGTTTTGATAGCGGACATAACGTTAGTCGTGTCATAACAGATTTTGTTGATAGAAATTAATTGATCAATAATCCCTAATTGCCAAAAATAAAATATAATTATATTAAACGGTGGGTAAGCGGCAATAAAGGACCAACTACTACAGTAGTAAAACCCTTATCAAGATTAATTATGTACATCTTTTTATAATGATTTATCAAAATGTCTACCGATCTTATCTCTTACCAAGCCTATTTTCTGATTCTAAAATTTCAAAATTATTAATAATTAAAATATGATACTTATTGGATAATTGTAATCTTTCAACTTTTGATTTTTGGTCCACTGTGCATTCCTCTAAAACACTACAAAATATTTTTTTACAATGAATTGATTTCCAATGAACTTACCGTGAGCTGATATGTATGTAAGTAAAGGTAATCTTGAATTTAACATTAGTAAGTTAAATACTAGAGTTGTCATATTTTTTTGTATGATGCATGAAATTAAAGTAAATTTAATCTCCTGCAAAGTATTTATTTCTAACATTGATTATTTTCAAGTAACGATAGTCATTTTTAAAATTTTAAATGGCAACCCCCAATTTTTTTATTTTATTTGAGTAGCACTCATTTTTCTGATTTCAACAATGTATCACAAGTACGAGATAACAAAAAATTTAAATGAAAAAAAAAGTGAGCAATTCTGCAAGCTTTGTGAAAACGCCACATCTACAAAATAATCTAAAATGCAGTTATTATAGATGGATTTGAGGTGAGCTTAACGTGCTACTATACCTCCTGCGATATCAGTTTTTTAGCTGGTAAATACATGAAGCAGCAAAATATTGTTTCTATGGTGTATTATGGAGAATAAAAGCTTTACTGCTTGATTGCTCAGTTCGAGACCGCATTTAGATACTGCATTTTGTTAAGCAGGCCAGAATTGGAACACACAATAGAAGCAAAACCTACAATTTTATTTAATATAATTATACAGAAAATTAAATGTCAGTGTCACATTTTTTACTTATGCAGAGTCCAACTCATTCCCATTTGTCACTCCCCTTAATTGGTTTGTTTTACTTTTTCAGACTCGCCTCTCAATATAAAAGTTTTCACTTCAATAAAAAATATTAGCAAAAATCAATTTTAATGCAGCGCACGTGTCATATTTGCCATGAAATACAAACGTTAAGTATACAAATTTTTATAATGTAAGGTCATACTTGCGATACATTTTGGAAATCAGAAACTCTATTCAAATAAAATACAAAAAATGGAGGATATTTAAAATTATATGATTATCGTTGCACAAAAATTACAATAGTTAGAATCAAGTGCTTCACAGGAGATTAAGAAGAAAATTAATTCTTTTAATTTCATGCGTCAGAAATGATTTGATATAAAAATAAAGAGGGATTTGATTGGACAGATTTCAGTATCTACCCTGTATATAGATAGAGTATATTTATATATAGGATTTAAAAATTAAGACTAATTTATCAAGAGAAAAAATGTTGCCAATTGCATTCAAAATGTAGCAAAACATCACTCAGAAGAGGTTTTATTTCATTTTTTTATTTATTTGAACATAATATAAAATAATGCACTATTGAGGTGCACCTCTACCTCTACCAAAACCTCCTCTGAATTCCAAATCGGCGGTACCGGCACCAACATCGGCCTTCTTGTCGCTTCCGGGTGGACCACCTGGAGTTCGTCTGTATCCGGCACGATCTTCCGATGGTTTGGATGTTTCTGAACGAACGGCAGCAGCTCTTGGACGTGCTGTTTCCTGACGAACTTGACGTTTGAGTGTAGCGGGTACAATTTCAGGAGGCAAATGAAGATACGTCCTTAAATATTCAATTCCTTCATTTGTCAAATACCTAAAAATGACAAATACGAGGTTAAAATTAAAGTGCAAGAAAAAAGTACACATATTAATGTAAATGAAAGAGAACTTGAATAATAAATATTAGTCAGAAAGTAATAAAAACAAATCAATCGTAATTAAGAAATGTATTGATGAAAAACACAATTTACTTCAAATTAAAAGATTTTTACAAGTTAGTAATGATCATTGAAAACTGATGTAAGATTGAAATTGACATATAAAACATGATTAATGGATATATTGTATCCCATTAATTATTATTAGATTAGCTTGCATATTTATATATTAAAAAAAAAATTGGCAGGATTGAATTATAATTATTGCAATGACCTTAAGGTGTCACAAAGTAGTCCCATTTAAAATTTTCTGTCAACTATATATCAAAGCATTTTGCCCCGATTTTCCAAGATTTCCAGATTGAATACTTAAAAAAAAACTCCCTGTACAATATTATTTTAACTATGGAACAACTTGAGGGAGGTAAGTAGAAGCTATTTACAATGTTTTTGTTACCCGACACCATAATTTGGTTAAAGGGAAAGGATATATATATTTGTTACACATTACCCTTTTTCCATAATCACAGTGATATTAAATCTCCGTTATGCAACTGATTTTAAGAGTTGTCAAAGAAACATTTTTTTTTAATTTGCAGTATGCTTACCATACATAAAGTAAAAATAACTAAATAAATCACTACAATTTTTCACAAGTGACAATTTTGTCTCCAAATTAAATAAAATTTGATGACGTTCTTGTTTAGAAATTGTAACTCGCAACCTTGTGATTCGATACTTTGTTTTATCATGGCCGCTTTTGTCAATAAATAATTCATATAGAATTCAATTATCAATTTAAAATTAAAATTCTTATAAAATGTACAAATTGTATTCAGGCCATCAGTCAATGCAATGTATAAACATTAAATAAAAAATATAATGGATTTGTGAATATATGTATAATCATGATAAGAATGAGAATTTGTTGAAACGTAGTTAAAAAAAATTGTCTGGTGGTTATCAAATGGCTTTTAGTTGAAAATAACAAAATTATAGTGTCCGCAAAATCTTATTAGAAAATCCACCTAATAGAAAGAAATTTATATATGTTGTATATGGATGTGTGCCGTTGCAATGAAAACTTATAGGAGTTGTCCACTTATTGGTGGTCTCCACAACTAGAAATTTCACTGCAGTATTAAAACTTTTTTAGAATTTCTAAATTGTATTTGTGTTTCCCGAAGAAACCCGATCTTTTTAGAAATAAATTGTGAAAAACTTTATCTTTCAAGGTCCGCTGATATCGTTTCCGGATTTTTCTGACTGCACACGTATTATGCATTTAACAGAGTTTATGTAGTGGACTTATTTCATATATAACTATAACTACACATATTCCATGCCAATTGTACCCAACAATTTATAAGTAAAACAACGGCATTAAATGTTTTAAAAAATAATTTGAAAAACTATGTTTGTCATACTTGTGTCAACATCTAGTTTGGATACATTTTTTATATTCATTTTGAATGCGCAAGCAAATTACACAAACTTGAAGATACGTCTAAAGGGCGATTAAGTGGATTTAAAGTAAAATATTCTAAAATAAAAATGTTGACAGGGCAAATTTTTACAATATTTTCAAATGCATTTTTCTTCTATTTTACATAATTGGTCCATTTTGCCCCCCATAACCTCAAATACAAACATAAATGTGAGACTTGTCACAAAACTTGCATCAATTTTAATAAATATTTTTGTAACATGAAACAACTATTTTATTGAAAATGTTTCATTATCAATAAATAAGTGCCGATTTTAGTATTTACTAAAAAACTGTCAAACAATTAAAAAAAACTCACCAGTAGAAATGTCTCCATGCAAATTGTTCTTTAACATATCCCCTTGATTTTAACGATTGGAGTGCTTTAATTACTTCCAAGTTAGGAATCGTTTCTAATTCGGGATGCTTAGGTGCATGGTAATCCTTTTTAGCAACCATCACTCCCTCTTTGAAAAGATATTCGTAAATAGCTACTCTATTCTTTTTTGGCATCAACATCCTGAAAAAGAAAAAAATTATTTTAATTAATTTTAATAAGTAATTAGTATATTTTCTTTTTGGTCTTATACAAAATATTTATTGCATTGGTTTCAAATTTAAATAAAATACAATTGTAATTAATTAAAATACCTAAATAGCAAGGCAATATTTTATTTTTCATATTTACATGGAATATTACAAGAAGGAAATATAGGTTATAAATCTAAGTTTTCAGAAGATATATAAAATTATCTTGTATGAATAAATTTTGCAAAAATATTTGCGAATATTTAACTAGGAATACATTGTCAATAACTCTTCGCATTTAATAAGGCGGATGGCGTTGGGAAATCAAAGATATTTGATGAAGACTAACAACATACCTGACGTTATGATGGAACTTTTACACGAAAAGAAGGCTAGCTTGATGTTGACATGCGAGAAGGTAGCTGCATCAATTTAGTGATTTCAAGGTACCCAAATACAAAATCGTTAAAGTTACTAAAAATGTTGAGCAACCCAACATACACGTATGTTTATTGCAATTTATCAAATGATTATTGTAATAGTTGAAGTTAGATTTAAGTAAAAACTATAATATATTGTTAATAAATATAAAAGTTAATCAAAATGGACAACTTCCTACCCACTGAGTTTGATCTAATTGTGGTTGGTACAGGTAACATTTTTCATTCATGATATTGAAAGTGGTGTATTTTTAATATCCACATTAATTTAGGTTTGACTGAATCAATTGTATCAGCAGCAGCTAGTAGAATAGGCAAAAGTGTCTTACATATAGACAAGAAGAATTTTTATGGTGGCATTTGGGCGTCTTTCAATTTGGAATCAATTCAGAAGTTTAATGATGATTCTGACATTAATAAGATTGATTGTGAAGTTGAATTAGTGGCAAACGAGAGGAAAATAACCATTGGTAATACTTTATTTGAGATAAAGGATTTTAAACAGAACTGGCACATACCCATGTGAGTATTTAATTTAGAGTTTGTACAAAAATAAATAATATAAAAAGTTAGGATCTTTCTGGTTAGTGTAGAAAAACATTCTCATGCTAAATTATAGCCAGACAAAGAAAACTTTTTTCATTTACATTTGTTTAAACGTTAAAAATAAACTTATTAAATTGGTAAATATAGAGATATTGAAACAACACAAGAAATTGCTGTAGTAAATTCAAGTGAAGAAGACGAAATTGTTTGGACTCAAAAGAAGCTTTTGGAAAATTCGAGAAAATTTAATATAGATATTGCGCCAAAGGTAATTGAAAGACGCATTGTCTGAACTAAAATTGCATTGTTAAGATATTTTAGATTAATTTCTCCAGAGGTGATTTTGTCGAGTTACTAATATCCTCAAACATAGCAAGATATTCAGAATTCCGTAGCGTTACTCGAATTTTGACTTACATAAATGGTGAACTACAGTCTGTACCTTCATCACGATCCGATATATTTGCCAACTCAAAAGTGAGCGTTATTGATAAACGCTTGTTGATGAAATTACTTACTACTTGTATGGAGAGCAATGGACAAGAATTTTATGGTAACTTTTACATTAATTCCATTCCACTTAATTTATAAATTTACTTTTATAGGTTATGAAAATAAAACTTTTAAGAATTACTTAACAGATAATAAATTAAATAGAAATTTAATACATTACGTTTTATATGCAATTGCCATGTGTAATGATAAAACTCTTTGTTTGGATGGAGTAAAAAAAACTAAACGGTTTTTGACAAGTTTAGGTCGATTTGGTAAGACCCCATTTTTGTACTCCATGTATGGAAGCGGGGAAATACCCCAAGCATTTTGTAGGTAAGTATAAACTGCAAGCACTTTGTTAATATACTAGTGCTTAAAGAAGAATTTAAACATAACATTTCATCTTTAGAATGAGTGCAGTCTTTGGTGGAATTTACGCTTTAAATCAGCCTCTAGGAGGATTTCTGATTGATTCACAAAATAAATTCACAGGTATTATCGCAGGCAAGCAAAAAATATATTGCAAACATTTAGTTATGAGTATTGAAAATGCATCTATGGATTATATTACAACAACCGGTGAATTGAGTTACATTTCTAGAGCAATATTCATTATTGATAGGTAAAAATAGTAATAAATTTATTATTTAAATACAATAAATTAATTATTGATAATAACTATATTTTATGGTCACAGATCAATACTGAACGCTGCGCAAGAAAGTTTGACTTTGCTTCTATTTCCTACTGAAGATGGGCAAGATATTTGCCATGTAATTGAAGCTGGATCATCTACAGGAACATGTCCGAAGGGAGTTTGTATGTATTATTTATTATCGAATTTTATTCTGAAAAATATTTCTATAGATTAATTTAATTTCTTTTAGATATGCTTTACATGTACATGAAGCAAAGAAAAGATGCAGAAGCGGATCTAAAATATTTTGTTGAAAAATTATTAAGCAACGGTGATGATGTTGACAAACCGAAAATGTTATGGTCTTTTTATTATTCCGTACCAAATATTGATATTGTCTGTAGTAGTGAGTCAAATGCATATTTCTGTCCTGGGCCAGACTTAGATTTAGATTACGATGAGACAATTAAAAAAGTAATATACAATTATATTAAAATTATTATTAACAGAAATATAAGTTATTTTTTATTGCAGTCAAGAACAATTTTTGAAGACATGTATCCAGGTGAAGTGTTACTGCCACGAGCACCTGATCCAGAAGATATTATAATTGGTGATGATGATGAGAATAAAGAAGATTTGCAGGAAGTTTGTAAAGAAACTGTAGAATCTGATAATGTTTACAGCTCCAGTTAGATATTTCAAATGACTAAATGATTTCATATTATATAAGCTATAGGTTTTATGTATATCAAATATATTTATGTATAATCAGTTTTATGCCCAAACACTTTTTATTTTCCAAAACATGTTTCCAAACTGTATTCTTGAACACCCGTGAATCTCATGTAAATCAAGTTGCATTTGCTTCTCCTGGTTTTTGGGGTGGTGAGGAATAAGACTATAGAAATTTAACAGATTATGGCAAATAATTACAAATATAAGAGAGGTTTCAGATGAAACATGAATGAATTGGTTAAAATTTTAATAAGCAAATTAGATTAACTGTTAAAAATATTTTCAAAATTAATTTAAGATATACATTAAGAATATCTCCCTAATTTTGCAACTTTAATTTCAGTTGAATTGAATTCCGATACGATATGACTTTTTTGTATTTCATTATTTTGTACATAACCTAAAAATACTACAACAAACATAATTAATTAGTTATTATAAAATTTACCAATCAATAATAAATTTGAATATAAAAGATAGGTAACATGTTTGAAATTGTAAGAACCAATAATACCAATTACCTAGCTAATCGCATTATTGATATAAATCTCGTATTATAATAATAATCTCTTGTAACAATTTTTTTGAGATTTTATTATTTACATAAATCACAAATGAAAACAAAGCTGTTGATTTTATGGAAGTTGCGGGGTTGAATGAAATGTATATTTGGTTGAATTGAGATGATTAAATGTTTATTAATAATAACACGTTCTGTTCTACTACGCGATTACCCGTTGCTA
>JARJEC010139326.1:0-10861 GCA_030264575.1 Tachinus sp. AB-2021 | reverse complement strand
TTTTAGTTTCATTCTATTTTGCATTGGTTGGCCAGCATATATGTTTTTGTTTGCTTTGGTAATCCTCATATTGCTTCTTTTTTGTTCAATTTAAGTCAAAACCATATTTTGTTTTACTTTCTGTATCTTCTTCTAAAATATTTATGAGCGGTTTGAATTTCAATTAGTTTACGTTTTACGCTTAATATTGTTTTATTATTTTTTTCTAAAATTGTAACTTCCGAGGCATATGGGAAGAAGTTCTCATCTGTTTACACTTGCTTGTAGTAGATGTATAATTGTTGGTTTTGTTACTGCATTGTATTATTTGTTAGGGGTTTTGATAAGGTTTTAAAATTACAACAGTGTAAATATCCACTTGATTTTAAATAGTCAAGTTTCGAGACTAGAATAGAATAGAAAGCACTCTTTGAGACAGGTGTTAGAGTGGACAACAAGCTGGATATATTATTAGTTGCCTCGTTATTATTTGTTATCAAAAAGTAGTACAGAAACCACCTTAACTCGTTCATGACGTTAGTAAACCTAAAACTTTTCCAGGTTGATTTGCCAATTAAACTAACTAACTTTAAACTTTTACTACAGGAACCGCACATTTCAGTCGTGGTAGATTGTAATTTTGTAATAAAATATTAAAATGTAAAACGTGTGACAAAACTATGTGTGACCTATCTGTGGGCCACGATGTCACGAAGTTGTTAAACTTTTTATGTGAAACAAGGTAAAAAGATATTGCTGCGTCCGGATTTAATTTGAACTATTTTCATTTATAACTCAGTCTTATGTAATTCTTTCTTTATAGGAACACCCTTACAAACATAATTTGTCGTTCAAATGCCTCATAAAAAAAAGATAATCGTTATATACTATTAATAAAAAATAATTTTATTAGCTGAAGGTATGATTGTTTCTATTTTTAATCAAACCGAATTATGTTAAGCATAATATTAAATTTACATGTTTCAATGTTGTCCGAATTACAAGAACATCCGGATAACGCAACTTGAAAATTTAGTTTAATTTATGTCATAATTTAATATGTTCCTCATTGTCTTGATTTATACTCTCAAAATGGCAATCTTATTAACATTATTTACTATTAACATTATAGAGATAAAATATACCATTAACTATAAAGTGAATTTACACGAAGTATAAGAATTAATATTATTTAACGTATTACGTATTATTGTTTGTTTACAATAATAATTGCACATGGCTTTTTATTGTAATTCCTCATTATGTTTACATATTTAGATCTACTTTGTGTCATTTATATAGTTTTTAGATTTACTCTTTTATTGTTTAGTATATTTTTTTATTATATTATACGAATATGTTTGTGACCAAAATAATAAATATTGCACAATATCTATGAATATTTATTTTAGCTACTAATTTATTTGTAAAAAAAAACTTTGGTAATTATTTATTGACCAACTTCTTTGCGAACTTTAATAATTTTTTAAAAAGTATTTTTTGTGCTTTCTTGCCGTTGTGGCTATTTTTAAATGAAATTTTGAATCATCTTCTTTTTAAATATGTTACAAAAACCTTATTTAGTAAATGTAAACTTTGTATTGATTTTCTTTTAAATTTCATATTTTAACTTGCTTTATTTAAAAAATCGAATATATACTCAAAATTGATTTAAAACCAAGCAAATATTTTAAAATATTTTTTTCATAAATAATAAAAAAGATGTTACACCTAACCGGGTATAAACATCAAACTAAAACTATTAATAAAATTATAATTATATCCAGAATTGTATGTATTTATCCACATCAAGGTAACAAATTATATTTATATGTTTTCTATAGAAACAAACCTAAATATGTCTAATTGCGCATTTAATTATAATAATATTTCAGATTTTTATAATTGAACATAAATTGCATAAAACTATTTATATATAAATCTGGAGCCTAATTATAATAAACAAAATTATATTAAATTTTATAATTATTTCCAAGAAATATTCTGCACCAGCTTTACATACAATAGTAAAACCGTTATACAATGGCTATACCTTACGGTATTAGTTATTCCCAAAAGAATTGAAATAAGGGTCAATAGAAAGAGAAAGTTTCACCCTACAAACCTCTCTATCTATTACCATATTAATTTACTAGTAAAACTTTTAGTTGTTGCCAGAATCAGTTCTTTAATTTGTTGTAGTGTAGATAAAGTTATTTTGCTTGATTTCCGGCCTGCTTATCGTAATATCCCAGTGTTATAATAATAAAGTGAGCGCGAGAACCTTTTATTGATTCTGTAACGGTCATTTAGTAAACATGGTGTGAAAATAAAGCGGTTCATGGAATAACACGTGGTGTCTGATGATGTGTAATTTATTTAAGTGATTTTTATTTTTATGCCATAATGGTTTGATGGAATATGGAAACTACAAATAATGTGAACTTTCTAATTAAATAAGTGCAAATAATTAGTTTTGTGTTGTGTTATTAAATGGGTATATGTATCTACAACCATATGACAGAGTGACAATATTGTGGCGCCATTTTTAAATTCTTATATTAAAAAAATTCACATTCAACTCTTTAGACATTGTGTGCGCGATTATAATATTGTTGTTTACACTTAATAATTTATTAATAAATAAATAAATATTGATTTTATTGCTCATAAAAAAAGAAATAAAAATTTGGCAAATATAATATGTAAAATTAGTTAAAATTATCATATCATATTAATTGTTAAATGATAATTATCTACTAAGTTTTGCATATTTATTTTTTTAATTTAATTATTATGTCCACGGTGGACGTAAGAAATGAATCTTAATTTATCATTTTGTTTTTATTTTATACCAATATTGAAGCTCATTTTTGACGACACTACATTTTGCAACTCTTTGTTTTTTTTTGCTAATTTACAATTTTTTACTGCAACAATGTCAGTAATAAAACATTTTTGACATTGAAGTAAAATCATAGATTAATATGGTACTTGTGGAAACCTGTAGATTATTATACTATGATCTTTGGGTCAACAAACACCAAACAGAATATTTTGAAAATTTGCAAATTTTTTAATATCTCATCCTGACGACCATTTAAATGCTTCTAATATTGTGATGGTTATTTAAACCTATTTCAGCACAGATGTAAAAAGCATAGTTATACCTATTTAGAAAAATAATTTTGTGTTAAATTAGTGCACGGTAATTTATAATCAGGTAATATTTTTCCAATCGTTAGATATTAGTGTTTATGTAGAGATACTGTGGTGCTGCTTTTTATATTACATACAAGTATTAAAATATTTTTGTATTTCAGGATCTTTCAACGATTATTTTGTTAATGAAAGTGGCCGTTACCAATGTCCCATGTGCAATCGTTCCTATAAGCACAAAACGCATTATATTCGCCACAAAAAGCAGCAATGCGGAGTTGAACCTTTATTTCCATGTGGCATTTGCAGTAGAAGATTTAGATACAAACACGAATTGAAAATACATTATTCTATGTGGCACAAATCAATCGATATGGAAGAAGTGGAATATACTTCTCAAATACAAAAATATGATGATTCGATTCATTAAAATAATAAAATGACAAAAAATACAAGACACGGTCAAGTTAATTGTAAATTAATTTTTATTTATTAAGACTATTTTATAATTTTTTAAATTATGTGTAATAAATAAAAATTAATATAACGACTAAGAAAGAAACTTTGTCAATATGCCTTTAATGGTGTTTATTATTATAAAAGAAAACGTTTGCGATAACATTCCAACAATTTTTATCAGCATTTGTTTTATTATTCATAAATTCATTCAACACTTAATGGTATAAATTTATTATACTAATAAACATATTCTTTCCTTTTTTATTTTTGTCTAATATAATTTTACTAAAAAATATGTTGTTTTTCAGGAACTTTATCCATTTTTGTTTTTTTATAACTATTTTCTTGTGAGTATAAATAAATTATTTTCATTGTGCCAACATTCAAAATTAGTTATTTGAATATTTCAACAATATATTTAATTATATGTATTCGTGTCAAATTAATAAAAATTTATAAAATATACTGTGTTTCCAAACAATTTTGACTACTTTTAATGATTGGATTATATTATTTTTATGTGTTTTCTTCCTTTGATAATGCATCATTTTTGTAGATCTTTTATAATATTTGTTAAATATTGTAGTTGTTCTAATAATAAATGTATGTATAAAAGGTTAACCATTTATTTTGTACCAATGAATCTTTTTATCGAATAGCATATTATAGTTACTAAGTATGTATTTATTATATATTAATTACTAAAGACTTATTCGGACTACGGCAAGTAGTTCAGTAGAGTAGCCAGTATTTTAGTTGTAATCAGATGAATTTAGCCGAGTGGATAATAAAATTTTTCAATTATTTTGTGGTATTATACGTCCGACTTAAGATGGCCCGCTAGAAAAGGATACAAATTTAATAACGGTGTACGACTGTTGAACAGTTGCTGATAAAAATTGTTATATTAGGCGCGCTCCGTATTTTTGTAGTTTGGGTCTCCTATATAATATTTTTGTTTTGGCCTATCCACCACGCCGAATTTTGCATCCTTTTCTAGAGGGCCACCTTAAGTTGATCATAAAATAAGTAAGTCACTGCCACTCGGTACTGTACTAACGTAATCCGAAAGAAACGTATAAGTAATGGCTGGTTCGGACTATGCCAGTATATTAGCGAATGACCTACTTACCACTAAACAATTTAGTAAGACGAAAGTATCCGGACACAAGGAAAATACTACCGCTTAGTAGTCTCAGCGATAGGTGAGTATGACTCATTGCCCAAAAAATGTACCTATCTAATGTTCTGAATTTTATTCAGTCGCATTTACATTAAAAATGCGAACTAACAGAGAATACACGATTTTTAGTTCGGAAAATGAAAATGAGTCATTTTTACCTGTTGTCGAGACGATTTTAGACAATAGTTGTATCTTGGCTTGCGATAGAGCATAGATACCATTATTGGCTAGTATGCGATGAAGGGGGAGTGGCGACTCTGCTCACAAAAATAGAACTAATTTTATTCAATTACTCCCTACTTTACTAATCTACTCGCCGCTTTGAACCAGCCATAAGAGCTTAAGCTTACAAATCTGTATCAAAAACAAAATGTTTTGATTATTGTTTTTGCTATTGCTTGGACTGTCAAATTGTGGTAATTACATTTTTGATCCAATTTACAATATATTTATATACTAACTTATGATGCCCTTATCGACCATACATAGTCCACTCATGTATATAGGGTTTTCCGTATTTTTCCATAACTTTTGGTCTAGTATCTTTTGGAATTAATTTTTACTAATATTTATATGATCTCGCTATTTTTGCTTGACGCTGTTTGCCCACGCTTGATAATGACGTATAACAAAAAGGGCCTGGTGCTTTGTGACCAAAACTACTTGAACAATTTTTTTGTACTAAATTGTTATTAGTCTTTGGATTTTAATGTACGCCATTTTTTAATTTCTCGCATTTTTCTTTACAAAAAGTAACAGCATTTTTGGAAACTTACGATCAATCGATAATTCATTATCTAACGTTGTGTCGGTCTGTTTTTGTTTTTAGTCTTTGGATTTTAATGTATGCCATGTTTTTAATTTCCCGCATTTTTTTAATTTTTGCAACAGCATTTTTGGAAACTTACGATAAATCGATAATTCATTATCTAACGTTAGGTCGGTCTGTTTTTGTTTCTATTTTTTGAAACTATCACTAAGATCAGAGGTCCCCTACGACTGAGAATCTAGCGGTAAGTTTGGAACTTCAATTATAACTGTACAAGAATAACTGCAGTTTTTCTCTATCGGGAAGAAGTTAGAATAAAAGTAATTGTTTCTTAGTTTGATCATTTTTATAGCTTTGTCCTTTAAGTATGTACTTTTTACCAACTTAGGCGATGAAGTAGTATCATGATAATTTATAAACATTTATTTTTATTTTAATTTTTTCAAAATGTGTATACCTTTTTTTAGTATCTTATTTAATTTTCGGATTTTTTTTGTTGTTCTGGATGAAGAGTGTATACTCTTATAATTGTTGGAACATCTTCTAATTCAATTTTTACCTTTTTAGTATTTTTTGTAAGTTACTTTTCATACTTTTTGCATTTCGGGACATTTCGGACATTATTTTTTTGATAAAAAAAATTGTAATAATTTTTGCTTATCGGTACATTTCAGAAGTATTTTATAATGTGTTCTAAATACTTTTTGACATTTTTGTTAGGTTTTTTTTTCGAACTGCTAAAATTACTTTGACTTTGAAGGACTATATTCTCAACATAATTTCGTATCTCATATAAATTTTGAAAGAGGCTCTTGCAAAAATAATTTAATTCAGATCAATTTAATAATAAATAAATAATAAATATGATTGGTTGGACCTTTAGTCAAAATCAAGATGATATAAGAACAAAGTAAACCAGAAATATAAGAAATATAAAATGAACAGTTTGAAATAAGTAGATTTTTTGAAAAGAAATAAAAAATCACAATCAACGCAACAAGAAAGGGAGATGTAAGAATTGAAAAAAATTGATAGACAAATTTTAGAAATGGTTTAGACAAATTTAATAATGGAAGTCTTAATTTGGTGGACTTCCATAATGTTCATTTTGAAAATTATAAAAAATTGAAACTCCACAAAAACGTGAAAATAATTAGAAAACCATATACTCAAAACTGAGGCAATATTGATATCACAATGTCAAAAATCTAACACAGAAGAGCTAAAATACACAGTCATTGCGTTATCCAACAAAAAGAGTATTAAAATAATAAATAAGTAGACACTGGGAAATCTGTAAAATAAATTTGCCACCTAATGAGATGTCAAAATTGTCTCATGTTTGGCCAAGAAGAAGAAAATGGAAAAAACGAAGCAAAAATTGTTCTTCGAATGCGAGAAGGCTGTATACTCTGCAAATAAAAAAATGCTACAAAGAAAGGACAGAGGATATATGAAATGCCTTGTCCAAGTCAAAAAAGCAGCGTATTTCGGAAAATATCTTTTATAACAGGTTTCCATAATGCAAAAGCAAATTTTTATTGTTTTGTGGACGCCTTAACAGGTAGAAGGTTGTTTAAGTAATAGATAATAACTCCCCTTTGCTGGTTGCCTGGGGATAATCAGGTATTATAATCTGAAATGCTGCTTTTTCTATTAGACTGGTGTATTAACTGTACTAAAAATATTCTTTCTTCGGATGAGTCTAGATAAAATAATCGGCATAATGTGAAGCCACCGTGGTATTACGAGTAGGGCATGTTTAGCTCCACTATCAAACTTTATTTTCTCCTTATGGATCGCAGTATTTTCCAATTCTTGCATGTTTCCATTAAAAAGACTTAAATCAAACGGTATAGTTTCTTTTAGATCTTTAACACCCAACATTGTACTCATCTAAAATATGCATCATCATCATAATAATAAATTGTAGTTATATAGAAAATTTTGGAAAATTAAATATTATTTATTTTAACCTAAAACAGTCCTAATAATACTTGCAGTTACATACAGATATCTCAACCAAAAAAAAAATATTAAATAAGTCTTAATGAAGTTTCTGTAATTTTTTGTTTAATCTTTAAAGATATTTTGCAGAAATCGGAGAAACAATCTCGAACCGAACCATTTAGAAATAGGAATTTAAATTATTTGCCGTTGCTCAGATTCTATTATTTATTTTTTACACCAATTATATACAGCTTTATAAATTATTCGATAATTTCTAAAGAACTTTGTTTATTTACTCTGAAAAAGTAAATAATTTATTACAATTACGATATTTGTATTCAATATCGTTTAATAACAACGTAGTATAGAAATGGACATAAAGCTGAATTTTAAATTAGTTTATTTTTTGTTTAATGCAATGGATTGGTGGGTATTGTTGTGGAATAGCACTAATAATTTATTGATTTCAGGTGGCGAATACTACATGAACGATTTGGGAAGATTCGAATGCGTGAGATGCAAACATTCTTATAAACAAAAATCGCATTTGCAACGACACTTAAATTATGAATGCGGCGTTGAACCAAAGTTCCAATGCACGTTGTGTTACAGAAAATTTAGATACAAGGACTACCTCAAAGTGCACATGTCATGCCAACACAAGAAGTTGTTGTGATTGCAATATTCTTTATCAGTAATTTTAATTGTAAACATTTTATTTGTTTTTTTACATTATTTCTTTAAGTAATAAAATGTTCTTATGCAAATTTTATAAAAGAAAAAACATTTTACTCCTTATCCTCATTTCCATATATTTTGTTGAAATGATCCGAAAAAACAATCAAAAACAAAATGTTATTTTTAAACCAAATTTGTAATGTATAATATTTTAACTAATTATAAATTAGCAATAAATTGTATGTATACTAATAAAGAATATATTTTAGATGGTGGCATTGGATACTATAATGAAAATGGACGGTACGAATGTTACAAGTGCGGGAATTCGTACAAAAAGAAGCAACATTTATTGCGACACGTAACATACGAATGCGGCGTAAAACCAAAATTCAAATGCTATGTTTGTAAAAGATCTTTTAGGCATAAGTATCATTTAAGAACGCACATGTCATTAAAGCACGCAATTTTACTTAGGAAATGAATGTTTATTTTATTGGTAAATGGTAATAAATTATGGCGGTTCTTTCTCTTTGTGAATTAAGTTGCTTAACATATCATACAAAGCATACATATTTTATGAGCAGTACCATTTGAATAGATAAAATTTTAAACGGGAGCAAATTGTTAAGAGAAATGTTTTATATATGTATATTTATATTTTTTATCTTGGTGATTCATTTTTAGAGTATGGACTTTTTTAACTGTACAGATAATAATAGAATTTAAAAATACTTATTTGAATATGTGATATTCCAAATTTAATTTTATAATATTTTTATTGTATTGAAAAATACTACATTAATAGAGAATAAGCTTAAATAACTTTGTACTTCAAAGCATACAATTTCAAAGAATTTGAGCATACAGTTTTTGATCTCAAAATTTGTCATGTAAAATAGTTAAAAATGTTAATAAAGCATAAGAATTAGTGCCAAATCAATTATATTTTCCAAAATAGTTCTTTTAAAGTAGGCACTTTTATTTAAATTTTCCAAATAACAAAACAAGAAAATATTTATGTTGAATTGTTTTATCGACAATTACACGTATACACTACCTCTTCAAAGTTTAATAAAACTTAAATACTTAATTATTTAAGCGTTTTTATTTATTATTAATAATCATCATCAATAATTGCATTTTTAATTGATTTTTTTAAAGTATTATAATATTTCATATTCATTCATTGCTTGACTTTTTAAAAAATAGCTTTCATGAAGGTTTTCACTAGCTAATTTAGCATTTTTTGTTAATTTTTTTTTTTAATTTTGCATAAAATGTTTTGAATATTTTTAATTTGGTAAAATTTATGTTGTTTTAAATTTTTATATTTTCATTAATCCGGCTTGACTGATTTTATAAAACAGTAATAAAAAGTTGGGGTGTGACACACCCCAAATACAAAATAAAAATAAATGATAAATTTTAGTAAATTATAGCGATATTTTAAAGTATGAGGAAGCAATTAATAACAATATGCATTCAAATAAACGTTTTTAAACAAATTGTATGCTATAATATCTACATTTTATTATATGACGGTGGAAAAACAGTGAATAAATTTTTTTTTTAATTCTACTCTGGCTATTTTTACTAAAACAATCTTAAAAATGAGTTTGTCATATATGTAGTGCCCCATTAACTAAAATTTTGAGGTTTTATATGCAAAAATTGTTTTTTTTTTCATCAAGTTTACTACATTTCTGACAACACAAAACTGTTGTTACGCATAATGTGCGTAAAGCTTGTCTGACACTATGCAATTTATTATATCAAACATTGTACAGTTTATTGAAATGCTGCATTTGATTGGCTGCTATTTTAAATTCAACCAATGAAATTTCGTATTTCAATAAACTGTACAACGTTTGATATAATAAATTGTATAGTGTCAGACAAGCATTAAGCAATTACTATAGTTGTACCCGGTTGTCGTATATTTTTTTCTTAAACATTCCTGACTGATATCTTTCTATAATATTTTATTGATTTTGAAATCGAAACGCGTTCCAGTAAAAAACGCAAATTTTTGTTTTTAAGTTTTTGGGAATTTTCTGAAAGCAAATTTCCATAGTTTTTCAATAGGGAATGATTATTTTTTTAAATCACATATTTATTGTAAAATTGTAACGTAAAGACTGACAAACCCCAAACAATTAAAGGCAAAAGTGATGCAATTGATGTGTTTTAAGAAGTTGCCCGTACGTACTAATTGGCAGTATTGTGTATTTCAGGGTTTACCAAACCCCACTTATGTCACGCTGGGTTAACAAAAATATACTGGTGTGTAGTATGTAGCATTTTATCGGTCTTTTATTTTAGTAGCCATTTTTTTATTCAGTACTATGTAGGTCAGTAGTGATAGGGTCTATACTAAGGCGATCATTCTGCATCGGTCAACTATACCTTACTTTTTATATTTTAGATTAGTTTCAAATCGATATTTGAAGATAATCGATTGATGCAGTATATCAATTTTGGAATATTTAATTTAATTAAATATGGCATTGTAGTAGTCTCATCTTCTTATACTTAATTGCTTTAACGTCTTTTAATGTTTTTATCAATCACGAGAAGGATTAAACACATTTAAAATATGTTCAAAGAGCAACTAGAATCATTGAATTTTTTTAATTTACGCAACAGCTACATAGTACAACAGATCTGCAACTTTTTTTTTT
>JARJEC010139308.1:0-12262 GCA_030264575.1 Tachinus sp. AB-2021 | reverse complement strand
TGAATCCATCACTAAGATGGAAAAACGGTACCAGGGTAAATGGAATCCAAATGTTTTGTCAGATTACTGCTGGATAATCAAAAAGGACCAACCAGGAGCTAAATTTGCTAGAAAATCTTCGGCAACTTGATAAAAATTTTTTTTTATATTTTTGCTTTAAGGGGTCATTGTTTTTTTAAATATATTAAATTGCATAAGAGAATAAAAAGTTTTCCTAATATTTGTTTTTACTTCCAACCACCTATTAATTAAAAAATATCATAAAAGTTCATGTGGCACGACAAAGTTACAATTTTGTTTACCAGTGTAATTAGTTTGTGAAGAAGTGAAAAAATCAACAATTCTTTTATTTACCATTATTTTCTTATGAACTTACTTCATAATTATTTGGTTATTATACTCATTATAATACTGAAACAACAAAAATAACTTATTTGTATTAACTATTGAAACAATCAACTTTTTGAAAACAATTTACAACTAAATCTGGCAACCATGGAAACATATTAATAAACATATTAGCATGACGTCAAACGTTGCAATATTGGGATAAACTAAAAATTACCGGAAAGTGTTTGCCATAAAGCAAAACACTTGTTCATATGTCAGTTAGAAATTAAAAGTTATCAGAAAGTTTTGGCGGTAAAATCAAATAATTTAAAGTAATATTAATTATTGTATAACAGTTGCTTAAGAATTTTACCACACTAAAAAATTGAATTGTATATTATTTATTGCATTTACGTGTAAAATGTATTATTATTTTAATAATAAAATATCAGAATTGTAATATTTTACGTTAAGTGACACTTTAAACCCCGAAATTCTGTTTTTTAAATTTAACTTTTAAGCTAAATATAATAACGTGCAATTTGGAAATATTTTGAGAAGAGTCTTTTTTTGAAAATGTAATTTTCCGTCAAAATAATAGAAATGTAAACAAATATTGCAAAATATTATGAAACATATGTTTATGGGTGTTTTTAAATGATCTGACATTTTAATTGCGCGCAATTTTTTTGTGCCGTACATAGGAAACTATTATTTGACAACTTGATGCCAGCAAGCATTGAGGTTTAGTCACGAATGATCATGAAAAATTACACTATTGAGCAATGCATAGAAATTGTGAAAATTTATTACAAAAATGATGAAAATTTTTCAGAGGCGGTTCGAAAATTCCGCTCGTCTTTTGGTATCATAACCCACCATGTCGCAAATAGTGGTGCATTTAATAAATAGCCTAGTGGTTCAATTCTAATCACGAAAAGTAGTGACAAATGTAGAAAATATTGTCAATTGTTGGGAAATATTGTGAAATGATAAAAATAGATACAATATAAAGAAATAGCTGTCGAGGTGGCATATCTAGTACGGTCGGTGTCGAACGTATGTAACAGTTATGCAAGGTTATGCCTGGTCAGTATTTGGATGGGTGATCGCATAGCCCCACCTATCAGTACCATTCGCCAATAAGAAACAATTACTGTCTCTAGATAACAGGACCAAATTTCTAGAGTAATAATCCTCAACTCAACAACCACATACCTACATAAACACGGCTGAAGAAGTTTGATGACAAAGACTAATTGGGGGTAAAATTCAACACATACAAATACTACTATTAAGAAATATCAAAAAAATATTAGAAAAATATTATGAAATAGCGAGTTCTCCTTTATGCAAAATTGTGAAACATAAGAATTATTTAAAAAGTACAAACATTGTTCAATTTTTTAAGCGTTACTTCACCGTTCATTAATGTGGGATTATGTATCTGACACTGACAAATATTATTAACTGACTTATCAAATTCGATTTGTTTACATTGATGTTGCTCCATCTCAATTTCACTGATCGATTTTACATCTTCTTTTTCTTTCGCGAAAAAGTTCATATGCGAAAAAGACAGAAGATATAAAATCGATGAGTGGAATTGAGATAGAATTGTGTGAATTAGATTTTAAAAAAATTGCTGACATAGGAGTTTTATTTCAAAAAAGGAGGAAATCCGTCGTGGAACGCCTGGTAGATGTGAAACATAGAAATCCATTTTTATAGGAAATATCAAGAATTTTTATAATAATTATAGCCAGCCAATAACATCAGAAAATTAAAAAGAAATTAAGCAGAGTGTATGTATTTTGTAAATTTAAATAAATGAATACTGATTATGAGTATTGAAAATAAAGTTACTTTATTTTACTGGTACAATAAAGCGTTACTTTAATGCTGGAAAACTATACCATAAAGTATATAAAATATTTTTTAATATGTATCAACATTTTATGAATATTTTCTAATGTTTCACATCATTTTAGATATTTTTAATACTTTATCGAAATGTCCTTAATATTTTTTTGTATATTATATCAGAATTTCCCGTAACAGCGCATCTTCGAATTATTTATATCATTCCACTGTATTTTACTAATGTTTTTCGAATTTCATAAATATTTTCCTACCAACAAATTTTGATTTACTATTGTATAATTTTATTATTATATAATATAATAACAAATAATAAATGATTAAAGACTTAATTAATATTGATAAATATTTAATTTTTGTTTTACTTATATCGCACCTTTTAATAATTCTATTGTTGATTTTTTAATATTTCTGAAAACTTTATAGACAAATAAAACTGGATTATAAAATTAATTTATTCATAATTTGATAGTAAATAAACATTTTGCAGTAAGACCGACCCGTTTTCGAAAATACAAAAAAAATAACATATAAAAATAAATAAAACAGTCAAAAATTAAGAATTTCTCACCGTTTTTTATTTTTTATTTTATTATTATTTTTTATACCTTAATTTAGAAATTGCTCACCAATTTGTTTATTATATTTTATACAATTTGTAATATTGAAAAGAAGTCGGTGAAACTTGTTATTAAAAACAAATTTATTATTAAATTATGAATAAATACATTTTCAACAAATTCTAGTATTTATTTGCCTATAATTTTTTTTTAATATTTTATTTTATATTATAAAGTCTTCAATTTTATAATGAACATTATAACCGCGATCGCCACCGGTCGCAATCTTTTTTTTCGATTTGAACTCTTTAAAAAAATTACGCTGTTATCCCAAAGGTAATTTAATCTTATAATCCAGCATTTGTTTTGATTTTTTGGTCATCCCGAAGTTTATATTTTGATTTTACCAGGATTTGGCATAATTTCTCACATTATTCTAGAATTAAAATTAAAGACGGAATTAACCTAAGTTCAAAAAATAAATAAAGTACTAATAAGTTTATTGAAGAATAAGTACAAAATAAAAAAAACATCAATATTAAAATAATAAGTATAAATAAATTATAATATTTTTTTAATGACCTTTAAACCTTTAGTTTACAAAAATAAAGTAGCATACTACTTAACTAACGAAATCCACTACCTTTCATTACGCATTAATGTTGTTTTTTAATTAATAAATTTACTTTTTTCACATTCATGTGGTTTTGCCTTTGGACGGACGGGATATCGTCATATCTCCATTAATTTCTTAGATAGTAAATTGTGTTAATGTTTAGTTTGAGTATCTTTCTTAATACCAAAAAAAGCAAATTGTTTTTAATTTTTTTCATTTTTAGCGATTTTTATATAATATTTGCACGTTAACACAAAATAAGCGTGAAATATAAACTTATAAACCGAAATATGAATACAAAAAAATAAAAATAAACAAAAGGGGGTTACATTGTCACTATTTTTTATGATTCGTGTCATAAATTTAGCAAAAATAATAATAGTGCAAAAATCTTAGCTTTAGTTATAATCTTTAAATATACTATTTAACTCTACTGACTGGCTCATAATAATTTTTTTTAACAAAGGAAATTGGTATTTTACAGATTTAAGTAGAAAATAAATTAAAGATATTGATATTATATTTTTAGAGATAATTTCTTACCTTTAAAATTTACTCATTTTATTTTTGTATTATGATTACTAATTATAGATATGTGTTAAAGACGCATTTATAAGGTTCAAATTAAGAGTTAGATATCCAGATATTTAAAATAAATAATCTTGTTCTACATGTATATGCTTTATAATATTTTTTGCAAACTTTTACTTGATAAAATGAGTTACAAAGTTGCATAATAAGTAATTATTATAATTTAGCCGCACAGTCTATAATTATAATTATTAATTAATTATATTCATGTATAGTGCACACACATGCGAATCTGTAAAAAACATATACATCAGGCAGCATAGGAGCAAGATTTTTTTATACGATCGTTTATAAAAATATTTTTATGTCATAGAACAATGACATTAATATTGTGTGACTGTATTTGAATTGCAACATACATATTAAAAACCCCGTGTACGGATACCCTCTCTAATATTAAAATTTTACTATTTCCAGACAAAAGATAGAATGGGCTTTAAACTTTCAATTCCCTTTATATAAATATATGGGTCGATCGTAACCTAAAGGCCCTTTAAATTTTACGTAAGAAAAAATCAAGAATCTCGTCAATTTCAATGGCACGGGCATAGGAAGCGATTCCGTGTGCTTCTACCTGGATCTACCTGTATTGTGTAAGAAATGAGTCAGTCACTTGCACAGGTAGCTAGAGAGACTTGATCAGCTGATAATCAGCTGTTCGGGACGCCTCGTGTCGAATCGCCGTTCTCCGCTCTTTGTTCCGTTCAGACTGACGGGCGACCGAATGGATCCGCAGCCGGCATCGGTCTCAGTAGACGACCGGCGTTCGGTATAGGCGGTAGCATTGCACCACACTAGTAATAAATGAACTTTATATATTCAAATTTTTAATAATTATTGTGATATAACCATTCGGTACAAAAAAAAAATTAAGGAAGAATTAATTTAGTGGCCATCTAATTCTAGCTAATATTTAGCTGTAGTGATTTTTGTCTGCGATAACTGTGTATCTATATTTTTCAACTTTTTTGGTAAGCATATTTTTTAATTTAATTCTAATGTGTATTTGCGGTAGGTTGCGATTTTTTAAAAATAATTTGCTCACGTAGAAACAGCCGTTGAAATTATTAGAGCTTCAAACGGTTAAAGTAACAGAAATATTTTCAAACTTTTTGCTCAATGTTTAAACGGTTTTAATTTAAATTCGGTTTAAACATTCGCTTTGCTGTGTGCGAACTTTGTCGAAACACTTACATTTTCGTTATATTGATCCGGCTCTTTGGGGTAGGTCGCGAACAGTCACTTTTTTATATAAAACATTCACGTAATTTGTAAACTTTTTTTATCTCGCTTGCAATTTAATTGTTGAATAATTGATTTGCATCGATTGATGTTGAAAAACATTTTTAACTAGAAATAATTTTACAGTAAAATTTGTTTAATTCATATATTATTTGTTTGCATAATTATTAATGTTATAAATAAATATTTAGTATAGACAATTTCATTGCCATTTCACTTTTTATGATGCCGGCCGGCTTTTTTATGCCGCTAGATAACATGATTGTAATTTAATTTTTTCATTAAAATTGCTTTAATAACACGGCAAAATTTGCTATTGCAGGAAGGAAGATTAATGATGATTAGCTCCCATTAGAATCCAGAACGGATTTTCCCTGCTATCTTTGCTGGCCGAAAAATCAATTCGAGCTAATTTTTGTAAATGCAATTAGATGTAAATTGTGGTTACCCTTTTTTCTAAATTAGGGGGGTCGTTAGTATTCGACTTCATAGCAGTAAATTACTCAGCGTTTTTTTGTTAATTTTAAAATTCCTTTTCTGGCACTAAAGTGTGTTTGCTTGTATTCATTTTTATAATTAAATTTTAATATCAAATTTGTCGACGGTAGCCAATTTGATTATATTAATTTATTAATCGAATAAGAATTTTCCTGTTCTACCGCTAATTATATAAAAATGTCCTTTATATACTCATCGAAAGAATTGGGTTAATGTTAATAACATTTATATCAATAGTATATAAATTAATTTTATATAATGTGTTTATTTTATTTACATTTTTACATTTTATTGTAAAAAATAAAAAATAATTTTTACTAAAAATCAATAATCCTAATTTATATCAAATGTTAATAATTTATTAATATATATTTGAAATTATTGTTCATTATTTTATTAGCGATGATTTTAATAAAGTAACTAATGTAATTTATCTAATTGCATTCGTAAAAAACGTCAAGTAGTTGTAATTTCTATTTATCTTTTACGGCCCATTCTCGGAACTAACGTTAAATTGTGATGAAATTCCCCAAATTCTCGTAAAATTTTAAGAGTGCTGGCTGTCATGAAATATATACTCGTAGCTCTGTTAATAAAAGGACTGCACTGTGCGTCTCATTAAAATCCCCTCTGAAAAAGGTTTATTAGTTTGAAGTGCGATCATCTGCAGAATTTTTATTGTTTATTATTTTAATAAAAAAAATTGAGGAAAACCGCAATACTTTTTAGAAAATAAAAATAAATTTAAATTAATAATAAATAAGATTAGTTCATTATGTCGTAAGTAAGCTATGCTTTTAATTTCTTTGTCAGAATTCCGTTGTTTTAAATATCACTAAAAATAATAATTTTATTATTGCATTATTTTAATAATCATTTTTTGCCATTTTTACATTGGTACATTGAAAAGGTAAAAAGAATTATATTTTCAAACACTGTTTTTATTAATTTACATATTTATATAATAATTATTCAATGCGATGCGAAAATCTAACTAAGATGCATTTATGGTCTTGGATGAAGAGTGAAACAATCTTATGCATTTTATTGTTGCCGCTTGTAGCAAAGTGAAATTGGATAATTAATTTTTTAAACTTTTTATTTAATTTTTTTCTAGCGCCAGATTGGCGCTGTGATACTGGTTGCCTGCAAATTATATTGGTTGTTTTAGAGACAGTCAGTCTAGTATTCTTTATCGTTTACAAAAAGGGCACAAATCTACTCACTTTGACTTATATATAATAATTATTGTTTTATTTTTATTTTTTGGAAAATAAAAAATGTAAAAAAAATATTACCTACATGTTATGTAAAAAAATATTTTTCTGTTTCTTACATGGCATAAAATAGAATTTTTGAGAAATGTTGGTTTGGATTTCTTTAATGTTAATGTTTAATTGGCCAATAAAAAAGGAAACATTTTTGGAAGAAGGTTATTTTAAAACTATTTGAAAATATATGCTAAACGTTTTTTTAATGCTAAAATTAGTTTTTCTTAAATAGGCCAATAAAACAATCAAACATTTTTAGAAAAATATTCCTGAAATATTGATCAAAATAAATAAAATATTTTTTTAAGTATTTTAAGAAAAAATAATTACATTTTTGCTAAAATAAATTCATTGTTTTTATTGGCCTATTTAAGAAAAATTAATTTAAAAAAAATCTTAAAATTGCTTAATTTTTGTCTTAATATGTGTCACGAATGACGAAAAAAATGTTGAAAGATGGTTATTTTAAAACTTTTTGAGAATATATGCTAAATATTTTTTAATGCTAAAATTAGTTTTTGTTAAATAGGCCAATAAAACAATCAAACTTTTTTTTTAGAAAAATATCTTTCTTGAAATATTGATAAAAATAAATATAATATTTTTTTAAATATATTAAGAAAAAGTAATTACATTTTCGCTAAAATAAATTCATTGTTTTTATTGGCCTATTTAAGAAAAATTAATTTTAGATAAAATCTTTAAACAATTAATTTTTGCCTTAATATATATCACAAATAGCAGCATGTTTTGTAAAAAATATTAAATTTTTTATTTATGCACTATGAACAAGTACGTAAATAAAAATTGATAATAATCCTATTAAAATTATTTAAAAAATTTTAAATTTTTTTGAAGAAATTGAAATTTTTTTAAACAATATAGATTTGAAATTTATTTGCCCTTGAAAAAATTGAAAAACTAACAACTTTTGGTTGTATTAAAAAATATTATTTTCAGAATTGCGAAATATTTGCATTTTTTTGCCTTCACACATATTTGAAGGCAGAGAATTTTCTATTTTTTTTTATGTTTTTTTTTTTAAATTACAGTTTAATTTTCCTAAATGCAAAATGAAAACGAGAAACAAGAAAAATATTAATAGAAATTGAGTCATAATTATAAATGACTTAGTATTGATTTATTTATTTTCTATTCTGTTTTTGAAAACCATAAAATGTTGTAAACTTAGCTCATTTTTCTTTATTTATTTTAATTTTCATTATTTAATAATTCTTTCTTTCTGTTTCCTAGAATTGCGAAAAAAATATTTGTGTGAAAAACATCCAACAATCTAAAAAAATAAATAATATACTATACTACCAAAATTTTTAATTTTTTTAATGATATTTTTTTTAGAAATTGAAAATGAATAAACTAAATTTGCAAAAAAGTGGAAAAAATAAAAATGTATAGTAAATATAAAATATTTAAACGAATTTATTTATTTTAAAAAATATTGATGTTTTTAAAAAATGTTTTTATTAATTTTGTAATATTTAATCTTTCTATTCTATCCAACGAGATCGATAATATTATTATTTATATTTTTTATTCTTAATATTTTTTCTCAGAACACTGGCAAAAATTAAAAATACATTGATACTTCAACATACTGATATTTTTAATTTATTTATTTTCGGATTTGTTTCAACAGATGCAAAAAATATTGCATTTGGAATTTTAAATTTAAAAATGCAGAACTACTTTATTTTATTTTCCGGGTATATTACAGCCGGCAATATAGGAATGTTATGATAAGTTTAAACTTGTTTGCTTAATACATATTTATATTTGCATTTATGGATACATATGGTGCGTTTTTAAATCACTGTATAAATATGTTTACTTTTTATAGCTGCCACCGAAGTTCTCTGTAAACAATTCAATATATTTTTAACTTCGTTTATTAATAATTTTATTACATACGCTTTTTTATTTGACGTATTTAAAAAATGTTTTATATCTATACGTGATATAAAATCGTTGCTGAGTTACATTCGTTTCTAAAACAAAATGTTGTACTTACTAAATACATTATTGAGGTGATTTTTTTAAGTTGCTTAATTTTTAATTTTTATTGCATGTTTAAATGATATTTGAAGATGAACTATTAAAAAAAACGTCAGAATGTGTTTTTTTTTCTTGTATTTTTTATTTAATTTAGACGTAAACTTCGAGATTGTGCATACGAGTCCTTGATTTTAAAAGTCCACTGTTTTGTTTTTGTAAAGTAATTAAAAACAAAGTTAATTTCAATTTGTAATAAGACGTGTACCAAAATTGGACACAATAGCAACCAATTTAAAAAAACTTTATTGAACTCCACATAATTATAAATTAAAAAAATTACACTATTCTAAGAAAATATATGGAAATTTTACACAAAACTTAAAAGTTTAACTGCATTTTTTTATTTGCAATGTGCAATAATTTTCGATCTATTTTGACAGGATTCTTGACATTTTATGCTTCTTGCAATATTTATTTCTTTAACAAATTTTTAATCTTTAATGTTTTTTACATTTCTTCGCACTTTCGACAACATCGTAACTTTTAACATTCAACTTCTTCGAATTTTTATATTTTGCAATATATCTACCAACAATTTTCAATTTATTTTGAATTTTAGTTACATTTTCAGACTTTTCTTAATATTTTGACATTTCATAATATTTTATGAACTTTTCTCAACTCTTTTTCAACATTATGTACTGCATTTTGCAAATAATTTGTTTTATAAATGAGTATTCGGAAACGGCTGTGATTTTGTTGTTTTTTGTAATTTCCTGATTTGTCTGTCACGTTAATAATGTCTACTCTTGAACAGAATTATTGCCATTTTAAAAGGCAATATTTTCACTAATTTAGTAAGAATTAGGATAATATTCAAAGATTGTAAGTTTCAAAAACGCCAATAAGCAACATTGTTACACATGATTTATTAATTTTAAGCTATTATTGCAAAATTATTATACGCAGTATTTAATTATGATAAAATTGTTTATATTTTAAACATAATTAAACATTTAATGTTGACTTTTAAAAATGTGTCTATTAATTAAACATCTTCTCGATCTGTATTAAATTACATATCTAGCTAAGACAAAACGTTCACTCAAACGTATAATTCCATTGAATTTTTCATTTCCATATAAATTTTATATCTTTGTCATCGCATTCTCAGCATATTAACCGTACCAATTAACAAATAAGGAGACGTCAACACAGTCTTTTAATAAGAAAAAATGATTTTGTGTCCACTAACTAAAAACTTTTAATAATACCATTACGATATGTAACTTGAAATGAACAAATTTTATTAAATAAAATGTATTGCTTATAAAATAATAATAGTTAGTTTGCTTTTAAGAAAATGGCAAACTTGACTTCCTTCCTAACAGGAACTGCAACTGTAATTTTCTTCCGTTTCAATTCCCTTCCACTTTTCCAACTTACTTTTCTATATGGTTGTAATTTTCTAGTCCTTGCTACACTTTGAATCATATTATTGATTATTTTTTCTAACTTTATTCAATGTTATTAATAATTAAACAGTTTAATTAATTTTTTGTATTAAGATATGTATCTACTATTAATAAAAGGTTTTTGTAATGTATTATATACATTATTGATTAAATCATTTTAGACGATATTGCAATCAATATAAAATATATCGTTAATAGAATATGCACGAGTTTTAAAAATTACAAAGTAAAAAGTACTTAAATGCTCACATATATGTAATATGTATACAGTATTACAAATTATATCTATGGAAGATATATGACCACTTAAGAAAGTACACCGAGCGTTAAATAACAAACACAAATATACTTCAATGTATGCCCACATAAATAATAGAATCCTTCATTTCAAAAACCACTTAATGCCTGATGACACTCTTCAACTTCTTATATAAAATGTTACACAGTTTATTGAAATACGGCATTTCATTCAATTTGTATGCCGTATTTCAATACCGTATAACATTTGATATAAGAAATTGAAGATACATTTTTATAGCAGCCAGTAACATGCAATCTGAATCAAAGAAATCTCTTCATTTAGGCAACTGTACAAGGATATTTTATTTGTTTTCTGAAGGTGTCTCATTTAGAGCGTTAAATTGGAATAAAAACAAGTCATTAAAAGTGTTTTAAATAGATATCACCATTCACCAAAAACATAAACATTTTGGAAAAATACTAGACAAATAATAAAAAATCTAAAAAATGAACTGACAATTTTCACTGCTTTTTCAACTACTAGTTTAAACTTTCAAATTAAACCCCAGTATGCAAAAACTTGAAATTAAAATTAAAATTTACTTTTTAGAAAAATACAGAAATATAAATGTTTTATGTATTTGGGATTGTTCAATAAGACAAAACTAATATTCAACAAAAAATATTACAGATTTTTTTAAAAATATCATACTTTTCAGAATTTAACAATTTTGAAAACACATTTTTTTTATTAAGTCACTCGATATATTTGAAAGAAGCTAAATGGATTTTGAAACAAACATGCACAACTTTTCAAAAGAATACATTTTTTTAAGAAATGCATAACAAAAAGTTCCTATATGGTGCACACTTTTTGGCACTATATATTTTTATAATTTTAAAAAGAAACTTTTTATACAAAACAGTTTCTTTTTTCTTTTCTTGCTACTGGTACATAACATAAATTAAATTTTTGAAATGAACGATTCATTAAATTAAATTAATATTTTTGTATTTTTAATTTATTTAAGAATAATATTTTAAAATAAAATATTTGCATATTATAAATTATATTAGAATTAGTAATTCGTTGATTATCGAATATAGAAAGCTAGAAAGAATAATGATTTTTTGATAGATGGAAAAAGCTGTTTGATGTCAATAATGTGCGCTATCAATCAATGCAGCCCATTTTAAATTTAATTCAATTAATTCATTATATGAAGGTTTTAACCATTTTATTTTCATAAAATATATTTTTTGTTTTGTTTAATTAGAATATTTAGAATTGATTTTGCAATTTTATGTGGCACAATCCTTACTCTTTTCCAAGCAAAAATTTATGAGAAATTTTGGCGAGGTTTGTTGTCTTTGGGCAATTATAAATTTAATTCAGAGAATTCTTGTAACATTTTAATGCATGGAAATATATGTTTGGAATGTTCTTTTTTTAAATAAATTTTATATTATTTATAGTTTGGATACCCTAACTTTATGCTATTTATATCTGTAGTTGCTGATTTTAATTAGTAAAAGTACAAGGTC
>JARJEC010139284.1:0-28358 GCA_030264575.1 Tachinus sp. AB-2021 | reverse complement strand
TGTTATGTATAAATCCAAATTTTCAGTAGTTTTGGTAGGACATCATTTAGAAAAAAGCAAATTTAATGAATTAAAATGAAAATTATAGCAACACTATCTAAATACAATAAGATTATGTGAAAAATTATCACTTCGACATATTATTCAAAATTGGCTCTTTTATAAATATTTACTTGATTCAAATGCAATCCATTTGGTACCATGGCATCACGTACAAGTAATATTTTTTTTGCTATCAATCGACACTAAAAATATTTGTTATGAACAGGTATTAAAAAAGTTATAAATTTTTTGTGATTAAAAAAAATATATAAAAATGCGGTTCTGAAAATTGGGCTTTATACGTAAAATAGACTAACAAATAAAAAAAAATATATTGCGTGTTTATAGCGAATGCTTCCAATTGTGATATACAAAAAAGTTATTTATTTGATATAATAATTATATCAAAAATACGACCGATAGCTATGATTATGAGATAAAATTGACTCAAATTACAGTAAATTAAAAATAGATCAATATAATATTTACCAAAAATTGTGATTTATAAATTAGAGCTCTTAAAAAAAAAGAAAAGCAAACTTATAACAAAAAACTCAGTAATATGTTTATAAAGGTTTAAAAGTGGAAAATTTACTAAATATTGTAAATTATTAAATAAAAAAATGTGTCAGGAAAAATGCAATTTCAATAACAACTAAATTTTTACAAAAACCGATTTTTAAGTTTACATGAAGAATTATATATATATATATATATATATATATATATATATATATATTATAGTAGTACTATGTACTTAAAAACCGGAACTGGAAACGAACCGATTGACTTGAACCGGTTGAAAAACTGCCAAGATCTAAAATGCTTAGATCAGAACATTAACCGAACTGATAAAAACAAATAGAACCGTGAACCGTAACCGAATCATTTACATAAGCGGTTCAAGCCCTTGGAATAAATAATATAAAAATGCATCTTAAAAATAGTTAAAAAACATTTTAAAATTTTATATATATATTATTTGAAAAGTTAAAAATAAAAACTCACAATGTTTGCAAATGTAAGCAAAATGTCAAAAATATTATTATTTAAAAAAAATACAAAAATTTAAAAACATATTTTTAAAATTTTATGGTGTTTCAAAATATACTTAAAATCAATATATTTTGCGTTTAATTTTTTTTTAATAAAAGTTTTAAATTGTTCATTAATAAACCGGGAAATTTAAAAATTGTAATAAAGGGCCGGATCAATCTAGATATAATTTAAATTATATATCAAATTAAATCTAATTTTAATAATTTAATAAGTCGGGAAATTGTCTAAAATTTTGTATACCGGGCCGCATTAAGGTAGAAATAATTTTAACAATAATATCAAATTATACAGGGTGTTTTTTTCAAAAGTATCTACCCTGGGTATCTCAGAAAATGGAGAAAAACCAAAAAATCCGAAAACACGTCGATTTTATTTTGAGGGGGATATATTTTAACATGTAGTTGACATATCTGTCACTTTCCCCCTCCCCTCCAAAAAGCACCTTTCAAAAATTTTAAATCGGATGACCCACTTTCCGACATCTCATTTAAGAGGTCTTTGTGTCAATAATACAGCGGTGACAATTTTGTTTTTTTTTTAATGTTTAAATATGCCATCTAAAATATTAATTATTTCTTAAAATAATATGAAATAGCCAAAAGATTTAAAAAACCCTGAAACATGTCAATTTTTATTTTAAATGGGTCGTCTTTTGACATGTCTGTCACTTTCCCCCTCCCCTTTTATAAGCACCTTTCAAAATTTTTGAACGGAATGAGCCACTTATGACAAATCATTTGAAAGATCTTTATGTCAGAATTTCAATGGCCTACATTTTGTTTTTTTTAATGTTATTTTTGAAAAAATTTTAAATTTAAATTTATTTTTTAGTATGTGTCTGACAATATGTCAAATGAAGAATATTCTTAGAAAAAAATTAACTACATTTTTTAAAAATATAACTCCTCTATGCCTCTATAAAGTGGACTTTTTAATAAACGTTTAACGACATAAAATACCATAATTTTTGTTAAAAAATTTCTTTAGTAACCAATGTTAATTTTTCTACTAAACATTTTTTTTTAATTAATTGATTCAATCTTCAATAAAGCACAAAACCACATTAAACATAAGAAACAGTTTTTAAATTTTATAAAAACTATTTGAATTAAATATTTTGAAAATACAAAATATTTTTGATTTACAACTATTTTATTAATATTAATAAATTAGAAAATATAAAACAATTTTGGTTATTCGCGATTGGTTTTTGTTAAACTACTTTTTCGACGTTACAAAAACTAAAAAAATTGTTTTTAATCAATTTTTTTCAATATTTTTTTTAGTTTTTTATTTGTTTCAAATTACAAAAAAAACACGAATATTGTTAGAAAAATTAGAAAATAAAAAAAAATTCAAAATTTCACGTGTTTTAAAATTTATTTAAAAAATAAAAAATGTTAGTTTGATTTTTATAAAAAAATTATGAACAAATATTTTTTTGTATTAAACAAAATGAATAAAATTTTCAGAAAAAAACAGGAGTGTAGTTTTTTGTGTTTATTTTTGGAATAAAAATAAATACGAATTAAATACAAGAAAAAAGAGATAATTAGTAATTGTTACGCGGCGCGTATTACCGGCTAGCATTGACACTAGTAATTTTATATTTTTTATGGATCCGATTCCGGCTTTTATTTTTGACGATGTATCCGGTTCTGGCCAAAAAGTGGATCGGGCGGATCACTAGTGTTCACGCTATTGAAAATGGAATTAAAATACATAGTAAATTGTTTTATTTTATTTATAATAATGGATTATTCATGTGTAGCAAACCCCAATTAATTATATTAAAATAAAGAGGTTTAAAGGCAAAAATTACAAAATTATATTGGGCGCAACCGCTTATTACAGAGTCCGTTTAATAGAAACTACTTTACGGTGTATGCAAAATTAACCTGTTACGGAAGTTGTCCATTTATAGGAGTAGTACACTAATTTTTCAAAATGTATTTAATAAGTTTGTGTGATTTGAAACATTTTTTTTTAATATTTAAACACTTTAGTTCAAATATTTAATTAATTAATTATAAATATTGAGTTTGAATATTGCAATTTGTATATGATCTTATTTGTTTTGCTCACATAAATCTAGTATAAGCAATGTAGATCTAGTTATGCAATTATCTAAAAATTTTGCAAAGGTGACTTCATATTACGTAACTGACAAATGTCATTTTTATTATGAATCTAAAGAATTTGTTACACAGACCAAATATGTTTGTACTAGATTTATATGAGCACAACTGCTACATTAACATTATAATAGGAGAAATGCAGCGAAGTGGCTGACCTCTGGTGTTAAATTTTGAACTGGAGGAAAAGCAAAACTCACTTGATATGTCAGAAAGCTAACCTAATACATATTTACTAGTGGTAGAGATGTCTTTCGTTAGCCTTTTTGGTTGCAAAAATTAAGAATTTTAGGGAATTTTTTGTCTAAAACTACTTACAGATCACTTCACACTGATTGAACTGATCAAGTGGGTTTTCTTTCCCCATTTGAATTTCTTAAAAGCGTCATCTTTTGGTTTTTGATTTTCGCCTGTTTTTAAAAATGTATATAATTAATATTTATTTATATGCAATTATTGAAAAATCACTTGTTTTTCGTTTATTTCAAATCCCATTTGTTAATATACAAAATAAAACTAAATAATTCGGTTGAAAGTTCCGTTTAAATACATGCATATGCATTTGAATATTCAAATTTAGCCTTCCATTGAACTCACGACAGAGCGTTCCTGCGCATACGTTAAAATCCAGGTAACCTGCATAAATTTAGTAACCAGTAAGTTTAATATATTATATATATATATATATATATATATATATATATATATATATATAATACACTTACACCTTTTTTCAAAACGGTACTACGCATTTGCTTTCATATACCAATTTTACTTGTTTTGAAATTTATATACAAAACTTATTTTTTTTCTAAAATGTACTTTAAAATTCTTTTTAGTTATCTAGTCTATAAAACGCCCTTAATATAATCATTATCTTTCTATTTTTCGATTTTTTCAAATTGGTATAAAAATTTATAGTCGTTGGAAAGAGAAAAAAACGTAACATTCATAACACGAAAAAAATTAGGATTTCAATTGAAAAACTAAAGTTGATATTGTAAACCTGGCTTTATTAAAAATATTTGTTTTAAGTATTAAAAAGTTCATTGAAAATTATGATAATTTTATACAAATATTTTTTATAAAATCTACAAGATAAAATCATGGAGGGCGTCCTTCCAGACTAACCTTTTATAACCTGAGGCTAGTTAAATATTGTTTTTCCGTCGCCTCTCAATTTTTTTTTTCTAAAATCGTTATTTATGTAGGATTTTTAAATTTTGTTGTTAATTATGTAATAAATTAAAATATAATAAGGTGAGACATAACTGGATTTTATCCACTTTTATGCACAATAAGCATAAAACGTGTATATTCTCATTTTTAATATATTTGTAGTTATTATTTCAAGTAGTTCTTGTTTCCGATGTAGATGTATACAAAATAAACAAATGTATTAATTTCAATACCACATTATTACATATTAAGATTATTACAATTTTGAAATCAAATTGAAAATATGTAGGATTAAACGAAAACAAATTAGATATAAATGTTTATTCCATATTAAATATTCAGAATTTAAATAATTCTTTAAATCTATTCAATCATTCAACAAACACACAATGCAAAATACTTAAATCTGCAAAATAAAAGTTTCTAGTATTAAAAAACAATTAAATAAATACTTCCCAGAAAATAAGAAGTTTATTTATAATTATAAATGCAAAAGATGTATGTATCCCAATTAAACATAAAGATATACATCAATACTAACTTTTTCATAGTTGAAAGTTGAAAACATTAAAATATTTTGTAATAAAAGTTAGGCACTCAATAGCATCCACACGAATTTTATTTACACATACCTTAACAATATAAAAAATTATTAAATTTATATTATATCAGTAAATTTGATATTAGTTCTTTCTTTATATTAATAATTGGTTAAAGAAAATTAATATCTTGGATATGCAGAACTTTTTAAACAATATCCATACAAAGCACCTAGGTGATAGTAGTCAAATCAATTTAACCAAAATTAACAAAGGAATTGTTAAAAAGTTCAATTGGAGGTTTAATTAGATCATAATGTATATGTAGCAAGAAAAACTGTATATCTATCTAAATATATAAATAAATATTATTTTATTATATAAAGCTCGGTATATAATGATGAGAAACCGATAATAATTAAATGTTTTGTTTGTAATAAATACAATAAGTTTTATAACCATCTAAATCTAAATATTGTATATTTTAATCATGTCATGCACAGAACTATAAATATAACACGTTGCAAATATTAATTTGGATCTTGGAAGACCAAACATGATAAAGAACATGAATGTTTAATAATTACTATTTACAATCTGCTGTGCAATAATCTGTTAATAAATTAGCTTAACAATACAAAAAAGTAATTGTAAAAATAGATCACAAATTACCTTATATAACACAAAATATTAATACAATCATTAAAAATATAATAATTGTACTTATATTTTAATCTAAATATTAAATTCAGGATGAAAACTTATTGTATTCCATTGGTGTTACTCTTACTCCCATTATGATTAGAGAATGTTTCCATTTGCCACAATAAAAGGTATACGGATAATTATCTACATATTAAAAAATAACTCAGGAGAACAGTACAGTTTTCGCATTAACTCTTATTTATGGTCAAAGTATGCTTCTTTAAAGAATTATGCACTTTCTGCGTTTAACTGGCTCTGGAGGTTCAAGAGCTGCTAGAATGGCTTCATCGAAGACGTTTTTTAAACCTTTTTGTGTTAATGCTGAGCATTCCACATATTTAACAGCCTTCAATTCCTTTGCTAATTTCTCTCCTTGTTCCACTGATATAGGTTTTTGTTTATTCTTGGCCAGTTTTTCAATTGTTGCATTGTCATCTCTGAGATCTACCTGTGTACCTACTAACAGAAATGGAGTTTTCTGACAATGGTGAGTAATTTCTGGAACCCACTAGAAAAAAGAACAAAGTAATTATTAAGTATAATTGAGATAAGAGAAATTGCAGCTAGACCAGTAAACATTCTTTCAAACCGTACATTGTACATAATTTTTGATGTGAAAACTACTTTTATATTGAAGTGTGAGTCCGAAAAAGCAGAGAAATAAAACGTAATCCAATTTATTTTTCCCTTATTAAATGGAATGGGTGGGGATACTGGCAGAGACAAATCGGAATGAGTTGGACTGGGGACGCATACATTCTCAGGGTGGCTGTGCAAAAAAAATATGGCACTGACGTTGACATTTAATTTTCAATAGTAATACCACAAAAGACTGAGAATAAGTTATGAGTTATTCTCGATAAGTTTCAGTCTCGTGTGGTATTTGATTAGACTATTTGTTTATGTATTATTAGTTTTATATTCTTAAAAATAAGTCAAGTATAAATTAAAATCAATGTTATGTATTAAATTAAACTACTGTCAATTCAACAGACTTTAATTCTAATTTTATAATTATTACATTTCCGTTATATACGTTTCCGTGACTAAGTATCATCAACAGGAAATTATTCACATAGATAATATAACAAATGGTTCGTATACTATTGATAATTTTTTATAAATATCACAAATTCTAATACTAAACAACGAAAATATAACTAGTGTGCAGCACGAGTTGTATTTTTCAAAAATAGGTATTAGAATGAGTTTCATTTATAAAAAATGATCGATAAACGAACCACAAGATTATATTTGGCACGAGAATATATTTTTTCCATTTTAATCAATTATTTATTATTAAATTCATATTGACGGACTATAATTTGTCAAATATGACAGATATTATTTGAATTTGCTATGACGGACGTTTCTTATTGATAACTATGCGGTGTTAAGATAAATTTGCTGTGATAATACAATTATTTTCACATTTCAGTGTGCTATTAGATACAATTTTTGAATAAAATCACATGTATTTTACATGTGATTTTATTCAAAAATTGTATTCTAATATAGTATAATAAAGTTACTTTCAAAATTCCCACTATAATAATGATATGATTGGTTGTATTACAACATGTGATGAGCATTTGAAATTTATTGATTCGTAGAAAAATCAAAAAATAGTCAATATGATTATATTATAATAAAATTGAAAGCATGTGGGGGGTGTACATGGTTGCCTATAATGGTGGCATGAAATAGTTAGGGGACACTAATAATGAAAATTATTTCAAACTTATTCAACAACAATATTTATCAAAAAATTACATATGATCACTTGTCATTAGCTGCGCGCTAATTGATACAAACTAATAAAGTGCAAAGTGTGATGTGTTTTATATTTCGCGAATTTCCCATACATAAAATGTAAGTGATCTTTATTTCTAATTAAGTAGATATTACTTATTTTGAAATTATCAATCGTATGTTAAGTAAAAGTACAAAGGTGTAAAATGTGCACTTTTGAGTCTTTTGGAATCGCAAGTTATACATCCAAAATCGGAACTTTTAATGTTTTAGAGCCGATTTTATAATCAATTTTTATCAGTAATAAAAATAAAAAGAATTTTTTTAAATACTCTTTTCTTAGCAATTTCTTTACAAACCAAGCATTGGAATCAAAACTTGCAATATCCATTAGATAATTTAAGTTTTGATCATATTAAAATATGGAATATCTACTTAAATAAAACTAAATCACTTACATTATCTAGGGCAAATTTGCTAGGTTTAAAATTTCTCCTATTTCGATCTGACACAATTTGTTACACAAGACTTTACCACAATTTCGTAATTATTATATTAAATGTACAAGACTATAGATATTATTTTAAATTTATTTGAATTGAATCATTTAAACTTCCCTTGCATCTCCATCCCTATTTGCGACATTAGTGCTGTAGCGATAGTGTCTATAACTAAACAGCATGGTTCTTAAGAAATATACAGTTGTCGATCTTCTATATAATGTAGGTTGTCTATGATTAAAGGTTTTACTTCTGCTGTGTGTGTGTTCCATGCACACTCACAATTTTTGTTTGTATTAATGTGAATAAACATTATTCAGATAAATATTTTGTTACAAATACTGCAATTCAAATACATGAGCAAGTAAAACTATTGCAAGTGTCAAATATTTGAAAATCTTGAGTAATTACCAGGGTTCAAATGATATATATATTGTACATAAAAGCATTGGATATGTATCATTTGAACCCTGGTAATTACAAACTTAAAAGTTTTTATAACACTTTTTTTAATTTCACTCTCTTTTGTCCCTGAATATAAAATAAGAGGTGATACATATGTGTACCGACCGGGTTTTTTGATGGTACAACTGTGTAACAGCAAATTCAAATAAATGTCAAAATATTTTAAAATATATTTTTGTTGCTTCAGAACTATTTTATTATTACGTGGTACAACATAAAACAGTCCATACACAATAGTTATTTGTATATCAAGGCCATCATACTACTTTGCTGGACGAGTCTCAAAGTTGAGACGAACGAGCAAAGAGTATTTCGACCGTGGTGTACACAACAGTTTTTACTAAGCATAGTATAAAATACAATTTACATATAATAATTTATAAGTTTATTTATAAGTGTTTGAAAAAAACTCTAGTGATTTATTGGGTAACGAATTTAACACTGCGGTTTTTGTCAATTTGTTCAAAGCAGGTGGAGTAGAATTAAATTCTATATCACTATTAGACATTTATATGATTAGGTTGACAATCAGTTAGATTGATGCAGCTTATATCAAATAAAATGACAATATAACCTTGCATTTTTCTGAACAACCGTGACATTGACAATTTTCTACTGTAACTTTGCGGCCTGAAAGTGTTTTGCGGTACGGAATTGTCACTTTCAGGTCTAATAATTGCGAACAGCTACTTTCTGGATGCAAATACAGCCAGAAGCATACCTGATTGTACAAATAGGTACCGCCTAAAAAGCACGGCTGGTACGCATATGTAGCATGCCACATACATAACTTATTCTAAAAATAAATAAATTATAGCAAACTTACAGCCGATCGTTATTTGTTAAGATATTAGGTATTGGCCATGAGTGAATTTATGATAATATTTGTGTCTTTTAATTGTAAAATAATCTATTTTTACTAATAATCACTATACACGTGCTTCCTCACATTACTAACCTCACTAATATTTAAGTTAGCTGTAAATTATAAATGTCATAGTATCCGCTGCTAACTGAAAAGAACGGTGTGGTACAGTTACAATGTTACTTCAAACTTTCAAAAATCTTCAAACCTGAAATGACCTGACCAATCGGGACAAAAGGGCTAAAATAATAATTGCGACGAATCAAGTTTCAACTCTTTGAGGGATCATAATCAAGTAATTTATTAGTTATTTTTAGATTTTCAAGAACATTTATTTTATTGTATTATGCTTTTGTAATAGACATGTTTAATTTATATTTATTAAATTTATTTAATATATATATTATTATTATAACAAACAACAAAATGTATCATTGTATTACTTTTTTAAGTATGTACTAATTTAAAAAATAAATATCCAAATTTGGATATTTATATAAACATCATGATATTTTCAAAGCCTGGTAATTGTATAGTGTAAACAGTCTCTGAGAGATACCAATATAGAGTGATTTTTTAACTCACTGACAAACTTTGAAAGATCAAAGCCCAGTAATTTTAAGAAACAAAGTCCAGTTGCTTAGGGCACGGACACGTTAGTTGCGACAAGTGCCAATATAAGCTTGCCACAAACTAAAAATATCTGTAAGGCGTGAAATATTATAAATATTGCTTTTGCAACTTTATTTTCTACCCGCTTACTTGCTTGCTTGTCGATGCAAACATGTGTGTACCCTTACCCACCACATTCTCTGGAGTGGGGGGGGGGGAAGCACATGAATAAACTGGTGTAATATGACGAAATCACCACGCAGTTGAGAAGAATAAATAACACTGCCAATGCAGATAAGAAGCGGCCAGATTTTATTAATCGTGTTAAAAACTCGTTAATGCTTCCGTCGTTACAAAGCATCTGTTTACAAGTGGGCAGTGGGTGGCATTTTGAACATTTATAGTAACTATTTGGGTAGCTTTGTCATTTTATACTTTTTGCTCAGTAAAGTAAAAAACCTTGTAATTTAATTTCTAAACTTGTTAATATGTAATGTTAAAATAAAAAGTGTTTTAAAGTCTTCTAACTCTCAACTAATCGATATCAGACATACTTTCTTAAAATTACTTGAGCTTTCATTTGTCAAAGTTTATCTGTCAACTAAAAAATCTCCCTGTTATAACTTTATTAATATAGCCATTTTCCGCTATAATTATAAAACAATCATTTCAAGCCATTATAAAATTTTTAAGAAATCATATTTAATTTACGGTAAACATTACACATGTGCAAGAATGACTGAGATAAGTGCTCTGGCACCAAGGAACGCAATTAATATAAATAAATCAAACTTGACATAGTATTTAATATCTGTCAGTATCTGATATTTTCAAGAAATTTAATAGAGCATTTGTTTGGAAAATAATCTACTAAATATACAGGTGCGTATTATAATAGACTCAAAAAGGCATACTAAAAAATAAATAAAATCACGGCCGAAAATCTGTTACTAGCCCTGGTATATAAGTTGAGTTTAAAGTTGGCCGGGTTGTTGCAAGATAGTATAAAATCTGACTAATATTATTTTATGGTTGAACTAGTACAGAGGGATCTGGTCGGTCTGTTTTACTTGGCGCGACACTTCATATAATTTTTGTTTACATTTTCATATTACGTGGATTTTGATGCAGACTGTTCGACACAAAGTCTTTACACACCACAGGAAAAAAAACCCTTAAGCAATACCTAGTCTATCTGTCATTAATTTCAAGCTTTAATTTTTATATTCCAGAAATTTTAATCTATATTCTATAATTCTAGGAATTACTTAAACTAATTACCCGATTGTAAATATTTGTATATAAAAGAGTGTTTAAATTTAAATAAAACAGTTATAAACAATCTTGCATACTGAAAACTACATCTACCATCGAAATCTTTCTCAACTGGAAGCAAGCGCTTTATAATCACTTGGTTGAGAAAGATAATACTTCCGGGGACTACATAACTAATGTACACACCCCAAACACAGACTGACAATGAGTTTTGTTTTCAACATTCAACAATCTCAAAAGCGCCATCTATTAGTTTTTGATTTTCTTGTATAGGGAGAAAAGTAATACTTTTTTTTGTTTTTTAAAAAAATTTCAATGAAATAAAACCCACAATATACAGATTTTAGATATCTACAAATTAGTTTATATGAAATTTTGTAATACATTTCATAGTTTTCTTGTAAATTGGCAAAAATCTTCTTTTCCAATGCATTTTTATAAGTTAGGTATTTAAAAATCGATCTGTAACTAATTTCATTCAATTTCAAAAGCTAAAATAGTATAGTATTTATTTTTCCATTCAAATCGAGGCTATTTAAGGCATTCTTCAAGGAAAATTTACCACCACGTGTTGCCAACTAAATTAATCTGAACAAATTTGAGGGTGGCACAATTAAAATTTACTTCTGACATATTCCACAAATTTCAGAGGAATATCTTAAAAACCGTTTGAGTTATGTGTGACACACACATATAGACATTTTCTAATTATCACATTTTTAGACTTTTTTGAGACTAGAACCCTCGAATACATATATTTCTATAGAAATCTCAATTTCAAATTTTTGGTAAGAATCCAATACTTTTCTTTATATAGGGAGAATAGTAAAAATAATAACTCATTAGTTTTATCAGTGTTTCTTCTAATAATAATAATACTAACTAAAAATTAAACTAGTTTTATGCATCCCGAGAGTACAAGGGCAATGCATGTTGTTGTACATCGTAAATACTACGTAAATCTATAAATCAGATAACCACCGAAAAGTTAGAAGAGAAAAATTGTGCCAATGTTAGATACATTTCAATTTGCTTTCTTCTCTCATGCACGCATTAAATCGCCGAAAATTGTAGATATGAAGTAGTTGCATTGTGTTTATGGAAATATTTTATTTACACATTCTTATAAAAATATAATATTCATTTCTCTGATTGGTATCCACAAATATTTCTATAAAGTCTGGTAAATATGAAAAAAAAACTAACTCTTGGCAAGTGATTCTTTATTTTTTTATAGAAATGTATGATCAAAGTTTTGCATTTTTCAGTATAATGGTAAATTTGTGATAGTTTTCAGCGATATATTCAAAATTGAGCTGATGTGATATGTCCGTTTTTTATTCTAAGCACCTGAAATATTGTAATTGATATTTTTAGCAATATTATTAACCCTAGAAAGATAACCATTCATAATTTTTACGAATTAAATTAAAAATCATGTTAACATTTTTTACTACAAAGACGCCATATAATAGTCTAGCATTTCTTTATTCAAGAATGCAGTGAAAAATTGGGTTCATAAATATTTCTAGGAAGAAAGAGGAAGTTTGCATTTTTTTGCTTGTATAAGATTCGCGTTCCTCTTTCCCAAGCTGATACGCAATAATAATCTTAATAGGTAGATTTGCCAAAAAACCTAAACTAACTAACCTTCTCAAACTGAAAAGCTTGGGAACAAATACATTTTATATTTAACTTTGTTTCGACGTCCTTCAATGGTTATGAGAAATATTTTAGCGGCTTCTTAGAACAAGTTGCAAAATTAAATTTTTTTGCAGAAATTTCGGGCAAAGTACCACTCCCCTTTATCAGTGCATAAAATTAATTAAATAGGTTTAATTGTAGTTATCATAGTGAAATTTATGAAAAGAAAGAGGAACAATTTTGAAATTTGTTTTTTTTGTATAATGTATGTATGACATATTGTTAAAAGTGAGCACCAGTTTTAGTCCTAAGAAGCCGTTTAAAATATTTCCCAGAAATACATTTTATTTTAAACATTTTTCAAAAAATCTTTATTAAAGTCGTCTCACTGAGAAGTGAAAAATAACTAATCGCCCAAAAACGTCAGAACCAACGTACGTATTCTATGCCATTTCATTCTGTCACATTTACAATAAGCATGCAAACGAACATAGAATATGTAATTCTTGTTTCGAAAAGCAATCAGTCATTCTCACCTCTTGCCATTTTCAGTATATCTTAAAATTAGTTATTTCTGTATACTATACAGTGTAAGTAAAAATTGGAAAACAATTTGCTTGTACAACAAATAGTCTAAAAATAAACGTAAGTAATAAAAGTATACTTTATAATTCTCACCTTTTCTTTTACATTTTCAAATGATGATGGACTGACTACAGAAAAACATACTAGGAAGACATCGGTTTGGGGATAACTTAATGGTCTAAGTCTATCATAATCTTCCTGACCTAAAATATAATAAATAAGATTACTAGACACCGGATTATATATACTTAAAAACGCTAAAATATGCGTGGAAATATGCAATAAAAAAGCCCAAAAAATGCATGAAAATTGCAAAAATAATATGTCAAAATATAGACCATACTGTAGACAGAGTGTGGGAAGATGCCCCCACATGTTTCTTTCTATATTATAGGTTTAATAAAACAAAAACATTCATATAAAAATTTTATTATGTAATAAAAAATACATTAATTTTTATTACCCACAATAAATATTTATTATAAGGCCAGATTTACACGATGCTATCAACTTTTCGACTATCAATATATATATCGACTATTAACTTTTGTTTTTCAAACGATTTAAAAAAATTGAGAAAACTGACATTATAATAATGAGTATTAACAGTATTTATTAGACATTATATAAGATTATGCAAAAACAACTTAGCAGATATGTAGAAGAGCAAAACATATTACCAATTACTCTATCTTCAGAAAAGGTTATAGTTGTACTACGGCTCTGATTAATATTGTGGATGACAGACTTATTGCATGCGATATTGACAAAATTGCTGTTCTTGTTCTTTTGGATTACAGTAAAGCATTCCACACTATAAACCACGATATTCTATTGGCTATTTTAAAGCAAATCGGATGCTATCCAGCTATTTACTAGTTATTTAACAGATAGACAACAACAAGAAGAATTAAATAACCTATTATCAGATTCAAGAGATGTCCATGGTGGCGTATTTCAAGGTTCTATTTTAGGTCCTTTACTATTTATCATTTATACTGCTTTTTTGGCAATTTCAATAAAATACTGCAAAATGCATTTATTTGCCAATGACCAACAGTTATACTACACATTCTTTTTGACAGACAAATCCATCTGCAAAAATAAATAAAGATCTAAATAATCTTCACGAAATACCACTTGAACATTCTCTTGTAATAAACCCAGCAAAATCAGCCATTGTTATATTTGGTAAAAATAAAAAACGCTTGGCCATTATGAATAATCACAAAATTAGAGAACATATCTCGCAATATATAAGAAAAGCATACATGAATCTTAATCTCTTATATGCTGCAAAAAAACAGTTATGTGATTCACTGGTACTATCTCAATAATTTAATTATTGCATACCCGTATATGAACCCTGTCTGGATCAGATAACCTGTCCTAAAAAATACAATAGAATTTGCTACAAACTTAAAGAGTTAGATTGGCTAAACATGAAAGACTGTAGAATTCTTATAACTTCAACTGTTGGACGTGTTTCTGTGCGCCATTTGCACAATCTTGTGTACATACACAATTTTCGTTTTGTAGTTTCATCTTTAGGGGGTCCGTAAGATATGTTTTGAGTTTCCGTCAAGGTAAAAAAGTTGGAAACCAGCGGCGGATTATCCATTAAGGCAATAAAGCATGTACCTAAGCCCCCACCCCAATTTAAGATTAAGATTCATATAGTGAATTCATGTTTTGGGCCACTAAATATAATTCGCCTAGTTTGCCTAGGGGCCCTTACCGTCCTTAATCCGCCACTGTTGAGAACCACTGTAATAGAGTATATCTGTGTTTTCCTAGCTTTGTAACAGATTATTTGAATTGATTCAATAATCATTATAGACTTTAATTTATTAGGAATCACTTTGGTTTTGAAAATATATCTACATCAGATTCTAAAAAAGTAAACCTGGAGGGTGGGAAGAGAAAAAATTTCATAGGATCGGATGTCCCCTCAAAAGTATTACACTTTTGTTCAAAACATTTTTTCGTAAGAAGCATATTTTTCGAGACATCCCTGTGGTTAAATTAAAATGAGTATGGGTGGTCAGGGTGGTCCATCATAGTAGAATCAGGTGTTTTTTGACGTTATCTTTAGGTTTAGATATTTGAGATTTGCAGGGTGTAATATAGACCACCAAAACTTCAAAATTGCAGGTTTTACATTTTTAGATCGTGTTTTGTTTTCTAGTAATAAAAAAATTGAAATTTGAATTATAAGTAGTATACAACTTAATTATGTTGAACTAAAGTTAAATCTGTGCGCAGAAAAAGCATGGTGGAGAGACTAACGTGTATATTGCTATATATATATATTGCATATAAAAGCATTGAAATGAAGAGAAGAGCAAAGGCTCTCAACTCAATCCTTTTATATGTCTCAGTTCTCTTAAGGCAAGAACGAAATTGTAATATATCAAATATATGTGGAGATGATGTCACTGCGCATGACAATAATATGTGCACAGGTGAGTGTGGTACTGGATTCGGTATTAGCTGTAGTGCACAAATAAAGGATATTCAGTTGGGGTAAAAGTAATTTTAATTGTTTACAATTAATTACGATTCGTTCGGGAAAATCCATACAGAATTCAAGAAAATGTAAAATGGCTATTTTAGATAACTCAACTCTTTCATATAGTTTTGTCCCGTCTTTCTCAAGATTTGTTTCTTGCACTCTTTCATTTCCATTGCTCTCATAACTATTAAGCATCTTCCATTTGCTCTTCGTTCACTTCCAACACTTCCGTTCCATACAAAACTATGCTTCTTATACACACCTTGCATATTTTTGTAAGAAAATACTTTTTCACTCTCTTAATTAATTCATTCAACACATCACATCACATCATTTACATATGCTAGCGACCATATTTTTCCTGCCTATAACCACTCCTCATTCCTCAAACAAGTATTATAATGTGCTTATGTACTGATTAAATAGCAATGGGCAACGGACATCCTTGTTTTGTTACTTTAAAACATTCACTCCTGCTTTCACTCACTTTTTACTCTACACCAAATTTACTCATAAATCATTCTCTAAGCCTTTTTTACTTGTTCCAAAATTCCCATGTTCTCCATACACTCAACAACCGATTTCAGGTAGACAAATAGCCTCCCACCTTTTTTCCGCATTCTTGGTCGATTATTTACTTTAAGGTAACAACATGTTCATTAGTTTCTATGCCGCTATGAAACCCCGACTGTACTTCTTCAATCACCCCTTCTCCCTGCCTTAGTCTGTTCAAGCTTCTTACATCTTTTTTGCAGTTTCACATTTTTTATTAATCCAGACTTGAGGTGACGTTTCCTTCTTTGTACCACCTTTCTTGCATTAGCTTCTCTCATCCTCTCTGCCATACTATAATTCTGCCGAAGTTTCTAAAGTTAATCTCCATTGGTCTTCTTTGATTGTATTTTCATTCCATATGGAAACCCTCTTTCATGAACACAACTCTAATTTTTGGCACAAATTTCTCAACACATGTCTCAGTATTTTAATGATTCTGTTCTAATTAATAGCTCCATAGTTTGAATTGATTAACTAGTTTTTTCATTGTTTATAATGTAATCTGTGATCAAAACCCCTCGGCCTCAAATATACGTTAATTCACCATCTTCATCACCTTGAACCATTCCATTTAAAATATCCTGTTTGTTCTTATTTACTCATTCTTACCATTTTTTCCTTCTATTGTCTATCTATTCTTTGACTTTCGTTTTATTTTAGCTCCATTTTCATCTAACATAATAGACCCATTTTCTGCAATTCTTACGTTCCAATCACCTCCAATAATAGTTTTTCCAATATCGGAATTCCCAATTTTTCTATATATATCTTCCATTAATCTTTTATATAATTATTGTAAACAGCAATAATGCTCCACGTCTTACCAACATTTAGTGTTATAATACAACCAACTTAGCGTAGCCTATGGAAGGTGTTTTCGTGCAACGATAGAAAATGACGCATAATACGAGAGAGCCAGGGTATGTTTACAGACTAAACCACTGCTGATTTTGTCTCTGCATATACTGTAGACCTCTAATGTGTTACATCATATTAATATCGATAATTATGTCTATAGGAGGTCTAGACGCGAAGTTATGAAGGTTTCAGTAGATTTAAAGAACAAGTAGTAACCTTTTTGTTACAACAGATGGTGGTTTATGAATTAAAATATTATTATTTATTATTAAATCAAGCACTATTGTTACATAAACTTAATTGTTGTAAATTACGTAAATTTATAAAATTAAAATAGATCTTGAAAAAATACAACTTGCGTATTTTATTATTATTGCAAATTTCATCTCTTTTTGGAGATAAATTATGTTATTTGAAAACCATATTTCTGGTTTCACATATTATAATTACAAATTTAGTACTCGTAAAAATTTCGATTTTAAAACTTACCAGCTGTATCAAAAAGTCCTAGTGTGTAGGGTTCTCCTCCAATCATAACAGTAACAGCATAATTATCAAATACTGTTGGTACATATTCGGAAGGAAACTTATTTGTTGTATAACTAAAACAAATAAAATATTATTAATTTTATTATTACAAAAATACAACTCTAATTAGAATTAATTTATTTAACAATTTGATCATTCTTGTTTTTAGATGAATTGGTAGCTTGTTGACTGCCAACTACGAGATAACTCGTAGTATGTGTTCTTGCCTAGGGCGCCGACTACGTGTTATCTCGTAGTTGTGACTTGCCATATTCGTGCAACTACAATCAAATTCGTAGTATATAAGTGTAATTATGGATAGATGGCTTCTGGGAAAAGATTAAAAATCAACGCTGGCTTAAATAAACAGAAACTTTATTAATAAATGAACACAAAATATAATAAACTAGTCAAAAATAGAATCTTCAAAAATGAACAAGCAAGAACAAGAAAATAATATTTTTATTTCTTGTGATTATTTCTAAAACAACCTTCCACACAAAATTGGACATAAATAACAACTTTCTGTATTTTACCTTGGGTACAAATTCGACATGGCTTTGTCAGATACGGTTTCTTTTCGGTAGGTGGGATGCTGTGTAAATAATAAAACTCTTCCATGATTGTATACAAAAAATAAAGCTATTGTGATGCACTGACTATATGTGATTTACTACTAACAACTTACGATGCATATATCACTCAACAAGTGGCAGGTCAAAGCGTGTTTGTATACAAGTTAACTCGTAGCTCCCGCGAATAACTTTTTGTTGAATACACCAGGTACAAGACAATTCATAAGTCCTTGTTTTGTAATTGTTGCTGATAGTTGCATGTAGCATCTCTAAAACTAATTATCTCGATAACAGTGGAGAATCGGACATGTTTATTACATAAATTATGCTTAAAATATTCTCTATACTCTGACTGCTTTCTTTGGAGAAACGCAACTTCTTACTGCTTTGGGAAAAAAATATTTATAACCAAAGCCTACTTGAAGAAATTTTTGCAAGTATTTTTGGTTTTCAAAAATGACCTATGGAGGGCGCAAATGCATTCAACTTTATAATTTCAAATGGTCATGTGTAGTACCGTTGGATAGGTAATTGAAAAAGAAACCACTTTTGTTTGAAAAACTTTTTTATAAAGTCAACCGTTTGCTATAAAAATATTAATAATCTTAGAGAAAAACATTTGAACAAATTCTTTATTTTATTTTTTAAATAAGAAATGATGCTATACGTGGTGTCATTAGATAGAGAATTTAAAAATAAATAAATTTACAAATGCAAAAAAGTTAAATATCGTGTTTAAGATGTTCTTTATATTCTAACATGTAGATATTAAAACGACTACTTAATAAATAAAAAAAATTAATTAATAATAATAAATATTTGTTACTTGTTTACTGTTTAAAAATGAATAATAAGTTTCAACGCTATTTTAAATAACTTACAGTTGAAAATGATTAAAATAACTTTTTTTTATTTTCATATAAAAACTTATAAATATTCTAATAATTTTTTATACAAGAGTTTTAATGGCAATCGAATGAAATCCACTTGGAAAATAAATAAATAAATTTTTCGCATTGACTACTATACCTGTAACAGGTTTATTAAAAATTAATCTTAAGCCTGTAACAGATATGCGCACGCGCGCCGTTTCCCAGTTTCTACACTTTGTCATGTTTTGTTCTATGGACTATGGCCATAGATAATTCTATATAGACTGTATGTTTTTTTCGGTCCACTGGTTTTAGTTCAAGAAACGGTTACAGCCAGTGTCGCCAACAGGAGTGAGCATGCGCGTGACAATATTGCGGCGGCAAATTTTTAACGGTTTTAATAAAGGTTTCACGGAACGATTTCGCTCACCCCAGCCCATACCTCATGACTATGACTATGGTTCAGTTCATGGGGATGGCACTCAGATACCGCGCTAGTCCCAAGCCAAGCCGAAAGTCTCGAGGTCAAATTTTACTTCAATCTCGCCCGTATTATTTTCTTTTTCCGTTGTAGCTAGCTGTTAACAGCTATGAATTGTGATCACCTGTATCATAAATCATAACAACTTTGTAGCCATATTTACTTTGTCGCCATTCTTATTAACAGACCTAATTTGTTTGTTATATTTTTAATATTTACTAAAAATTAATGAGAAGTTTTGTTTACACAAAAAACTTAGTTTTTAAGTAATTTGTGTATGCTTAATCAGAATGAATTTTCAAATCAATCTATTGTTATTTTAAATGGCCTAAAATGCATATACGGTTTTATTTGCACGTTTTTTTTTTTAATTCTTTATATATTGTTTCGGGCCAAGATCATTATTTTTTATTTTATGTAAATTTGTAAAAATATTTACTAATATTTTTTATGTTTCAGGTACAATTGTGGATAATCATGTTTTTTATGTTTTGTTTCAGGCCAGAATTATAATAATTAATAATTAGTTATTTTATATCATTTAATTTATGTCCTTTGTAATATGTTTTGTTTTTTCAAAATTTTGTTTTACATCATATTAAATTTTTTAATTTTTGACTTTTTTTAAAATACATTTTCAATCAAGCTCTTTTATGTTATTAATAATGTGTATTGGAAGATGTATTGTATATAGTTGTAAATTATTTTATCATACAGCATTTTTTATTATTAATCAACAAATTAGTCCATTGCACAATGATTGATGAAATTTGTATATTTATACTACATTACTATATATATATAGCATATATCACATTAATTTTGACTGCTCTTAAAAATCTATGAAAATAATTACGTTTATATAAAATGCATAATGAAATTTTAATTATTGAAGATTTGTCATTATTATGTCACTTGATTCTTACTTCATTATATGTATCTTAAAACAATTTTATTTTTTATTTAATCCTATATTGAAAATACTACAAATGCTTTAATTTATAAAAAAGTTTTTATATATTAAAATAATTTCTACGAACTAACATATTATTCTTAATTGATTTGAATTAGAGCATTTAAACTTCCCGCGTATTCCCCTCCATTTGCGACAGTACTGTGTACAATGTGAAAAATTGAAGTAAAATCGCACAGTTCCAAAGAAATACATAGCCTGTCTATATAGTATAGGTTATTTATGGTTCTGTTCGTGTTCTGTCATTTGGTGTATGTTATGTTTATGTTTATTTTAAAAAACATAACAATGTAGTAAACATCGCAGATTATGCAGTATAATAATCACATAATAATAATAATCTTAATTATCTTCATAAAAAATGGCATTCAAATAATATAGGAAGTTATGTGTTCAGTTCAAGTTAAAGTTTGATTTTCCACAGAAATTGATAAATGAACTGGTGGAATTAAACAACATAGCAGTTATGTGTTAAGAGCCCTATACATGTTACGATAATTTGTTCTGCAGATCATAGAGAAAATCGTATGGCTTGCAGTATTGTAGTAAACGCTCAATAAAAGTGCGTGATGGATTAAATATATCTTTAAGAAATAGTCTTGTGGTGTTGTCAATTGATGAAAAAAAAAACCAATGAAAAGGAAAAAAATAGATGTAAAAAGCACATATTCACATATGAATTTGTTAAAAGAACTTGAGGTAAAAGAGCCTTTTAAAAAATAAACTCACTACTCTACACATATTTCAACTTGCGTTCATACAATATTCAATGGAAGCTCTGTACATAAGTGATTTAACTGCTACGAACTGGAAAGCATCCAACTTACGCACTTGTGGGTACTGCAGCAGTATTGACATTAGTTTTGTGCAGCAGTATTGACGTAATATGTGTGTGGTATAAAATGTTGTAACGTGTATAGAACCTTTTACTGTATTTTCTTTACGATTATTAAGAAAATTATTATTAGTGGGTAATAATATTTAAAAAAAAGATACAAAAATAGTAATTTTTTTATGAGTAGGTCAAGTAAGTGACAAAAACATTGTGAATTTCTAATTATAACCATCCAAATTAGCCGTAAGGTATCTACTGTGTATAATCGCTGCAACTAAACGCATGTGAAAATAATAAAATAAAATAAAAATTCTTGAAAATCTAAAAATAACCAATAAATTTACTTGATTATGATTCCTATAAAGTCAAAACTTGAGCTGTCACATTAGTTATTATAAATTAAAAAATGTGGTAAAATTGATTTTATTATTCATAGTTTAATAATTAAATATCAATAATATACAGGGAAATTTCTCTAATTCAAACTTCCACAACTCGATTTTTTTCTAAGTCGAATATTTATCATAAACATTGACATTTCCGTATGTTTTTAATATATTTTTAACTCTCCAAGTCAAATTTCTATCAAATATTTCTATAACTCAAACTGATATTTCACCTCGATTTTTCCGATATTTCTATTTATACAGAGTGATTTTTAACCCCAAAAACAAACTTTGATAAATGAAAGCTCATATAAGTTTAAGAAAAAAAGTTCATATATCATCCAATATCGATTAGTTACTTCAAAGTTTTTATTTTAACATCACACATTAACAATTTTAGAAATTTAATAATGAAGTTTTTACTATACTGAGCAAAAAAAAGTATAAAATAATAGCAAAGCTAGTTACAATATATGTCCAGATGTTGGGTGTTCCTTAAAATCTATGGCAGCATTATTTATTCTGGCAAACAACTGCTGTCGTAGTTATGCATTTCATCAAATACAAATGAACTTGTAAGAAGATGTAAAAAAAGTTCAATTGAGGTAGGGTGACATAATTATAAACAAATTGAATTTCACAATCTAGTTAATATTGGCAATGTCATATACATAACTCCATATCAATTAATACGTTTCCATGCAGTATTGAATCCATTTTGAAAACTCAATTCGTATTGAAGACGGCGTGGAAACACACAAAAAATGTATTGACACGCCTCCTAGGTTTCAGTGTCAATACAGTTTTTTCTAGAATGAAATTGAAAAGTTTCCATAACTTTTTACTTAGATATTTTCTTATGAAATTTTTATGTGTTAAAATACATTATAAGACCTTAACCACAAAAAAATTGGAAAATATTTCCGGTTTAACAGGAAATAACACCAATTTTGTCATTTTAAATGAACCACCCGGTATATTTTTGAAAATTTTTATTTGTTAGTCCATTTTACATATAAATCCCATTTACAGCAGACTTGATAAGATAACCTCTGTAATAACTAATGCATTTTAACCCATAAAAATTCCATTAAAAAACACAACACAAAACAAAAAGATATGGGTGTGTACCAGTTTCAGTTGTCAATCTTTATATCATGAGCCACAATATATAGCATATATAACCTATGAACCCTAATTTAATTTCCATATTTATTATAAATTAAAACATTTACCATGTACCAAGGCAATATAATATATAATATCAATATATTATTTAAAAGATATCAAAAGTTTTCAATAATATATCGATAAATTTATAGAACTTTAAACTCAAAGGTTTTAAATGTTTTAATAGTTTTGTTTGCATCAAAATATAAAGTGTATATTATTAAGTTATAATATAGCATTAATTTATATTTAACAAAATAAAAGTAATTTTTCTTGCTTTGTGCTTTATTTAAGATCGATCTATATCTGTCCTCTATTGAGAATATTCACCTATGCCAGAGGGGGAAAAATCAAAAAGAAGTTTAGCTAACTAATTTAACACCGTCCTGTCAAAAATGTAGTTGCAACTTACACATCCTTCTTTGAACTGTTTCCTCCAGCACTTCAAAGTGGATTCATCTTTTGGACTCTCAAATATAAATTTGCCTAGGGGCCCATACTGTGCTTAATCTACCACCAAGCGTCCATTACGTCATGCAACCGTGATCAATCCAGTGTATGAGAGTACTAAAAACCTCACAACTGACACGGACATTTGTAGGACAGACGCCCGGCCCGTGTACTATGCACATGCGTCGCAGATAATGTACAGAACTTTACAGTTGGCTGGCCCTCATATATATTTCTTTAAAAATAAAGATTTACATACATATGTACATAACGTATGTGCAGCTCGGTATAACTTTTTAATAGACATAATCTGTCAAAACAAAGAACATTCACTAGGCAGGAGCTGTATATATTCGAAAGTACTATATGTATCTACATTACATGTCATGTATGTATATGTACAGTCATGCTCACATAAATCTAGTACAAAAACATTTTAAATCTAGTTATGCGATTATCTAAAATTGTGTGTTGTACATGCAACTTTTCATGTTTTCTAACCTCTCGAGTCTTGGCAGATGCCAATTAGAGCAAATCAGTATGAATATATTAGACCTTGTTGCACCAAACAAATTTGTTTGTAATAGATTTATGTGAGCTTGACCAATTATCCAAATATTTGATTATCCGACTAGGGTCTAGTCCCAATTGAGTCGGATAATTGGAGTTCTAGTATTTCACCACACCGGTACTACATTCTAATGTCTCAATATTTAGCGCGACTACTGGTAAGTTAATATAACAATGTATAAATCATACATTATATTAAACAATCATAAAAACAAATAATTAATAAATATTAACTTACCTAATAAGCAAACAAGTTTTACCAACGGCTCCATCACCAACAACTACACATTTAATTGTTTGCATAGTTAATTCCTCTGTAAAAATTTAATTATAATAATTAACTTCCTAATAACAATAACAATTAAAGAACAAATTCTTGTAGTTGAGCTACAGTTTATTACTAAAATTGATGTAATACATCTTAAAAGTACAACTGTTGAATTTATATTAAAGTAACGCAAATACAGTTAAAATATGCATGCATTTTTATCAAAAAGCTGCCATTTTTAGCATTCCTGACGCTTAGTAAACGTCACACACCCGGACTAACTTTAAACTGGAATATCGTATTTATAACTAGAATTTTAAAGATTTATTTAATTCTAAATTCAAAAGTTTTATGATATTTCAATACATTATCTAAATATTATTGAAAATAATACAAAAACTTACAATAATTGGGCTGGGTCAGTCTATACACACTTATACACGCACAGATCAGCAGTTTCAGCAGTATGAGTCAATTGCATGTTAAAAATTTCAGACGAGTTTTAGCGCCACCTGCAGAGTCCCGGGGTCGAATTACGCCAGTGTCATAAAATGGAACAAAACACATCGAATTTACTACTTTAATCAGTTTACATTATTAAAAGTTATAAGTACATAGTAGTTTACATGTTATAATATTTTTTATATTTTCTAATGGGAGAAAAGCAAAATCCAATAGATGGCGCTTTTGAGATGTTCAAATGGGGTTATGGGGAAAACAAACCCATTAGATCAGTGATCAACCCAGCAGAGAACATTCAATATATAGAACGGCAACTTCAGACGATTTCTGAATCCATGTTTTGCGCCATCTGTTATAGATGGACGCAAACTAATATAAAGAGGAAAATTTAAAAATATTTGTAAAAGTAAATTTATTTTATTTTACAAATACAACACAATTTGATGTAATTGTTTATTATTTTATTTTACAAAAATAAAATAATAAACCCACTGCATATAATCGCCTTTAATCTTTAAACTGTAGAAATACAAAAATTAATATATCCATAAATTAAAATATTTTTAAATAAATATATACAATATATTTTTATATATTATATATTTTTTACAAACTTTATCTTCCTAATTTATACTACTAACCTAATAAAATATGTTGCAATAAAATCTATAATTAATAAAATCATAATTATTCTGTAAACTTGAAAACGAAACTTAAAAGTCACTTAAATGTCTATAATATAAAAAATAAGGATAGTCTATAAACGCAAAGAATACAGCGTTAACATAAATTAAAATTGGACAAAATTCACAAATAAAGTTGATAAAGCAATGTAGGAACAACTTAGATGCCAACGAAACGAAAAACAACAACGTGATCGAATGTAAACAAACATCAACAAATACCGACTGTCAGCTGTCTGTCATGGCGACCACCGACCTCGACCACACGGCACCACTGATCAAAACCGCCAGTAGCGCTTCTGCCTGACACGAATGTATTGTGGAATCGGCCAATAACAAAAGGGTTCTCATACCCTGCAACCTAGTGACAAGAAGGACAAGAAGTAATCTGTCAGTTCGAATTGTGAATAATAAGTTATACTGCTGACAGGGATAGGCTTATTATTATTATTTACATAAGGAAAATGGTTTTTAAGGCGGAGCACTGAACAAAATCATTGTTTATAATTGGATATGGTGACAATTCCACAATTCATTCACCGTACAATAATGTCGATTTACGCAACCCTTTAGCATTAAAAATAAATTTAGTATTAAATATAATTTTAGATATAGGCGAGGTGCTATATATGCAACAAATTTAAATATTTACGCATGCGCGTGAATGGATTTGCTGCGCTCGGTATTCTGCACCAAACACATTTTTTACACCGGATGCACTTTAGCCGTTTGCAAATGAACAATATTTATCTTAACATCGTTTACACCAAAACAGGTTTGTTTATTATAGTGTAGTGTACACTTAGACAGGCGCCACATGACCATTACACTGCTCCTCACCGAATCGGTCCGAACATACCTGTTGACGTTAATAACTGCTCTAACTGCTCACCCACATAACGTGTGCGTATAGTTCAATATTACAAATCTTGTAGCCACGGCCAATGTTTCAGTTTAGATTTAGCATTACCGAGTTGTCATATACCGATTAAATTTACATAAATCGGTATATGACAACTCGCTAATGCTAAATCTAAACTGATTGGTTACTAATGCCAAATCGGTTTCATAGATTCGCCATAACATTGATCACGTGGGTTTTGTTTTCTCCATTTGAAAAGTTTAAAAGTGAACACCAGAGCCACTTTACTGATTTTCTACTATATTTTTCACTAACATATACAAAGCGGTTTATAAAAACGATCAGAACCGAACTTCTTTATTTGTTAGCCGATTTTCAAAAATAAAAAACAGTTTTCAATGGGATCATTATTAAAATCAAATATTTTAATTGTCATAGCAAAGACCGAGTAATAAATAACGATAATTAAAAAGTTTGACCGAAAATCGGTTTTCAGCCAAACTAGAAACCATAAACGAATTAGGGCCATTCACACGAACACATTTTTCGACAGTTTTGGAGCGTACGCTCCAAACACTCCTTGTTTTAAGTTGCCTAGCGTCGCCTATCTAAACATCAAAAAGCTTCAAATCACCGGAATGTCGGCGCATCTTTCCAACACGGAGTGTTTGGAGTGTCCGTATGTATGGTCCTATTCGGCTCCTCCTCTAGTTTCGAACGGAACCGTACCCAAAACTTATGTAGTTAAAATAAAATTTACTTTAATTGAAATTAAGAAATGCAAAGTGGTGACCAGATGGCATCTAGTGTTTTTCCTAGCTTTGTAATTTGTAACATATTCGAGTAGATTAAAACAGGTATGATTTTGTTGGGACGGACAGCCGTCGCGGCCAGACGTAACATCCAGCCAAAAATTCGCAACGAAATTTAGGATATTTAGACGGCCAGACGTTACGTCCAACTGACTAGCACTGCTACAATGCATTTGAAATGGGAATGCGAACATGAAATTAATACATTAGCGCGTCTATTAAATTTTACGATTAAAATGTCATTACGATACTTTTACAACCTCATTTTTTTGTCGTAATTTATTCAAAAGCAAATAGTTTCTGTTATTTATCACTTCTGAAATTTTTTTCTGGAAATAGTCTTCGATAATTATATTTTTTTTAAATTTATAATTTTTATTTATAGTTTTACGAGTTCTCTATTTGTATTTCTTACTCAATGATAGCATACAGTTCGGCTGTAAATATAGAGTTGTAAAGTTGAGAATTTTATTAAAATAAACAAGTTACCGAATAAATGTTTCGACAATAACGTTTCTGGAAAATAAACGATTGTTGACAGAGAACCACCGAGAACGGTGCGTCTTATTCTATACTTGATCAAGGATCAGGGATCGAGTCAGTATTATGTATAACAAACAGTGGTAGAGTGTGTGTGATATAATAATAATTGTATTTGTGAGTGTGATTCCGTTGTACTTTTATTCTTGGTGAGTGACTTAGGTGGTAATTAACATTCATTAGATTATTAGTTTGCATAGTAATTACATCTAGTGAAATATGTCGTTAAAGGAGACGTAGCACGGACGAAAGAGAGGAGTGCCCCTTTCAGATCCAGCCGTTAAAGTGGAGAGCCACACGGGACCTATTAACGTCTCTAATTAATTAGTTAAGATGAATGCCAGTAGTCAAAGGAGACGTTGCACGGACGAAAGAGGAAAGTGCCGCTTTCAGGTCCCACCTTTAAAGTGGAAAGCCACTCGAGACCTTATAACGTCTCTGGGTAATTAATTAGGGTACGTTGCGAGAGCGGGAGAGACATGTGCCTGTTTTAGGTCCCGCCGTTAATATAGATCCTGGTGTACACAACGATAATCTATAGTGGGGAGCCACATTCGGCACCCCCTCAATGTTACCATGTAACGAATTAGATTTAGTCTAATTCAC